>JAGISJ010000023.1:0-129768 GCA_023375725.1 Nephotettix cincticeps
CGGCGCCGGCGGCGCCGGCATGCGAGCGGCCATCGAGGCCGGGCCCGGAGCGAAGACGGCGGTGATCTCGAAGCTCTATCCGACGCGCTCCCACACGGGGGCTGCGCAGGGCGGCATGGCCGCGGCACTGGCGAACGTCGAAGAGGACTCCTGGGAGTGGCACACCTTCGACACGGTCAAGGGCGGCGACTACCTCGTCGATCAGGATGCCGCCGAGATCCTCGCCAAGGAGGCCATCGACGCCGTCATCGACCTCGAGAACATGGGCCTGCCCTTCAACCGCACCCCCGAGGGCAAGATCGACCAGCGCCGGTTCGGTGGGCACACCGCCGATCACGGCAAGACCCCGGTCCGCCGCGCCTGCTACGCCGCGGACCGCACCGGCCACATGATCCTGCAGACGCTCTTCCAGAACTGCGTCAAGCTCGGGATCAACTTCTTCAACGAGTTCTACGTGCTCGACCTGATCACGGTGAAGGCCGCCGACGGCACCACCCAGGTCGCGGGAGTCGTCGCCTACGAGCTGTCCACCGGCGACCTGCACGTCTTCCAGTCCAAGGCCGTCGTCTTCGCCACCGGCGGGTTCGGAAAGATCTTCAAGACCACCTCCAACGCCCACACGCTCACCGGCGACGGCGTCGGCATCATCTGGCGCAAGGGCCTCCCGCTCGAGGACATGGAGTTCTTCCAGTTCCACCCCACCGGACTGGCCGGTCTCGGCATCCTGCTCACCGAGGGCGCACGCGGCGAAGGCGCGATCCTGCGCAACGTCTCGGGCGAGCGTTTCATGGAGCGCTACGCGCCGACGATCAAGGACCTCGCACCGCGCGACATCGTCGCCCGCTGCATGGTGCAGGAGGTCGCGGAGGGCCGGGGCGCGGGTCCGCACCGTGACTACGTGCTCCTGGACTGCACGCACCTGGGTGCCGAGGTGCTGGAGACCAAGCTCCCCGACATCACCGAGTTCGCGCGCACCTACCTGGGTGTGGACCCGGTGGTCGAGCCGGTGCCGGTCATGCCCACCGCGCACTACGCGATGGGCGGCATCCCCACGAACACCAAGGCCGAGGTGCTCAGCGACAACACCACCGTCGTCCCCGGCCTCTACGCCGCGGGCGAGTGCGCGTGCGTCTCGGTGCACGGGTCGAACCGCCTCGGCACCAACTCACTCCTCGACATCAACGTGTTCGGCAAGCGCGCCGGGCGCAATGCGGTGGAATACGTGCAGACGGCCGACTTCGTCCCGTTGCCGGAGGATCCCGCGAAGGAGGTCCGCGAGCTGATCGAGGGTCTCCGGGCCAATCCCGGTCAGGAGCGGATCGCGGTGCTGCGCAAGACGCTGCAGGACGAGATGGACAAGGGCGCGCAGGTCTTCCGCACCCACGAGTCCCTCGCCCACGTTCTCGACGTCATCGCCGACCTGCGCGAGCGCTACAAGAACATCCACGTCGATGACAAGGGCAAGCGCTACAACACCGATCTCCTCGAGGCGGTGGAGTTGGGCTTCCTGCTCGATCTCGCCGAGGTCGTGGTCTACTCGGCGCAGAATCGCGAGGAGAGCCGCGGCGGCCACATGCGCGATGACTTCCCGACGCGCGACGACGAGAAGTACATGCAGCACACCATGGCGTACCTGTCGGGCGATCCGCACTCCTCGCACCCCGCCGACCACATCGAGCTGGGCTGGAAGCCGGTGGTGTTCACCAAGAACGAGGCCGGGGAGCTGCGCTACCCGCCGCTGGAGAGGAAGTACTGAGGATGACGATCGTCGCCGACGCTCCGACCGCGGAGCAGACCGAGGACACCGGTATCCAGTCGTTCCTGGTCACCTTTATCATCCGCCGCTTCGATCCCGACGTCGACGCCGAGCCGCGCTGGGTCGACTACGACGTGGAGATGTACTCCACCGATCGTGTGCTCGACGCGCTCCACAAGATCAAGTGGGAGGTCGACGGCTCGCTCTCGTTCCGCCGATCGTGCGCGCACGGCATCTGCGGGTCCGACGCCATGCGCATCAACGGCCGCAACCGGCTGGCCTGCAAGACGCTCATCAAAGACCTCGACATCTCGCAGCCGATCTACGTCGAAGCGATCAAAGGGCCTTCCGCTGGAGAAGGACCTCATCGTCGACATGGAGCCGTTCTTCGCTTCCTACCGCGAGGTGCAGCCGTTCCTCATCGCAGGTTCTGCTCCCGAACCCGGCAAGGAGCGGATCCAGTCGATCGTGGACCGCGAGGTGTTCGACGACACGACCAAATGCATCCTGTGCGCCGCGTGCACGTCGTCGTGCCCGGTGTTCTGGACGGACGGTCAGTACTTCGGTCCGGCCGCGATCGTGAACGCGCACCGTTTCATCTTCGACTCGCGCGACGACGCAGCGGGCGTGCGCCTGGACATCCTCAACGACAAAGAGGGTGTATGGCGCTGCCGTACCACCTTCAACTGTACCGAGGCGTGCCCGCGCGGCATCGAGGTCACCAAGGCGATCGCCGAGGTCAAGCAGGCCGTGCTCCGCGGACGGCCCTGAGGCTGCGTCGCTCCGACTGACGTGGCGCGCCGCACGGACACCGCCGTCCGATCCCGCTGGGCCGTCAGCGCCGCGTACGCGGCACAGGGACTCGGCTACGCGATCGTCGTCACCACCCTCCCGCTGCTCAAGGAGCGCGAGGGGCTCGATGACGCCGCGGTCTCGCTGGTCGTTCTGCTGGTGTGCGCGACGGCGGCGGCAGGATCCGTGCTGTCGGACCTCGTGGCGGCGCGGTGGGGCAGCCGTTTCGCGCTCTGCGGCGGGCTGATCGGGCAGGCGGCGGCGGTCGTCGTCATCGGAACGGATGCCGGGCTGCCCGTCTTCGTCGTGGCGTTCGGCCTGTACGGGCTCGGCCTCGGCGCCGTCGACGCCTCGGCGGCGATGCAGGGCGTGCTCGTCCAGCGCCGCCACGGCCGGGACCTGATGGGCGGATTCTTCGCCTGCTACACCGCCGCGGCGATCGTCGGCGCCCTCGCCGTGGCCGCCGCCGGCGCCACGGGCCTCGGGGCGTGGGCCCTCGCGGTCGCCCGTCGTCGTCTCGGCACTCGTGGGCCTGTCCGGCCTGCGGGCGTGGGATCCCTCCCGCGCCGCGGCGGCACCGGGAGCCCGCGACCGGAGTCCCCTCCCCCGTCGCGGCATCTGGCTGTTCGGTTTCGTGATCCTCGCCGCGTTCACCCTCGACTCCGCGGTGAGCACGTGGAGCACGGTGTATCTCGATGACGGTCTGCGAGCGGGCCGCCGCGATCGCACCCCTCGGCTACGCGGCGTACCAGGCGGCGATCCTGGTGACCCGCCTGGCGACCGACCGCGCGGTGGGTCGTTGGGGTCCGGGCGCCGTGGCCACGGCGGGGGCCGCAGCATCCCTCGTCGGTCTGATCATGGTGGCCGGTCTTCCGTTCGTGGGAGCGGCCGTGGTCGGCTTCGCCCTGGCCGGGGTCGCGGTCGGGGTCCTGGTGCCGTTGGCGTTCACGTCCGCCGGCGAGCTCGATCCGCGGCGCAGCGACGAGATCATCGCCCGGGTGAACCTGTTCAACTACGTCGGCGCCGTGCTGGGTGCGGTGCTCCTCGGCCTGCTCTCGGGCGGCGACGGACTCCAGCTGGGCTTCCTGCTGCCCGCCGCGCTCCTGTTTCCGGTGCTCCTCGTCGTGCGACGGTTCCGCGCCGCCACGCGCGCGGACACCCGGCGCGCGCCTTCCGCGGACGGCGGCGGGGATGCCGCATCCGTCGCTCGCTAATCTGGCACGGTGAGTGACCGATCACGCCGGCGCCGACCGAGCGCGCACGACAGAGCCGAGCGCGCGGCGCGCGCGGAGGAGTCGCTGCGGGCGCGATGGGAGTGGACGCAGGACAGGCTGTACGACCGGTTCGAGCAGCCGCTGACGCGTGCGACGGAGCTCACCCGCGCGACACTGGCGTGGTTCCCCGTCCGCGTGTGGCGGCGGTTCCTTCAGCGCCAACGGCTTCCTTCTGTCGGCAGGCGTCAGCTACCAGGCCCTGTTCGCGATCTTCGCCGCCGTGTACGTCGCCTTCGCGATCACCGGACTGTGGCTGGGCGGAAGCAGACAGGCGATCGAGACCACCATCCGACTCGTGAACTCCTACATCCCAGGCCTGATCGCCGCCAAGGGCGGCCTGTTCACCGTCGAGCAGGTCGAGCAGATCGCCACGAGCAGCGCCAGCCACCCTCCTCAGCATCACGGGACTCATCGCGCTCGGCGCGCTGGTGTGGACCGCGATCGGATGGGTGACCTTCTCGCGCCGCGCCGTGCGCGACATGTTCGGACTCGAACCAGACCTGCGTCCCTACTTCTTTCTGAAGGCGCGCGACCTCGTCGGAGCCCTCATCTTCGGGGTGGCGCTGATCGTGGGCGCCGGGCTCGGCGCGGTGAGCACATGGACATTGGACTCGCTCTTCGGCGCTCTGGGATGGGGCGGTGGACATCGGTTCTTCACCACCGGCGTGCGCATCGCCACCGTGATCGTCTCCTTCGCGATCAGCTCGACGGCTCTGGCCGCGATGTTCCGCTTCCTGACGGGCACGTCGTTGCGATGGCGCATCCTCTGGCCCGGCTCCCTGCTGGCCGGCGGCGCACTCACGGTGCTGCAGTTCGGCGCGGGCCTGCTGCTGGGTCGCACGCCCGCGAACCCGCTGCTGCTGGGCACCTTCGCCGTCTTCGTGGGCTTGCTGCTGTGGTTCCGGCTGAACGGGATCGTGATGCTGGTCGGGGCCGCGTGGGTCGCCGTGGCTGCCGGCGACCGTGACATCCCGATGCGCGTGCTCACCGAGCACGAACGCCTGCAGGCCGAGCGCGCGGCTCTCCTGACCGCCGCGCGCGTGCGCCTGCGCACGGCACAGGAGGCCTCCGCGCGGGCGCCGTGGTGGCGCGCGCTGCGCGCCGCGCGTGATGTCCGCATGGCACGGCGCGAGCTCGCCGAGGTGGAGGCGTCGGGTCTGCCGCCGCGGACGGCCGAGCATCCGCGCGGCCGCCGAGATGCGAACGGCCGTGTCGGGGGTCGCGGATAGGCTTCTCGGCGTGACAGGACACCTCCGCATCGCCTCGGTCAACGTCAACGGCATCCGCGCCGCGACCCGCAAGGGAATGCTGGAGTGGCTGGCCGATTCCGGGGTCGATCTCCTGGCTCTCCAAGAGGTGCGCGCGAGCGCCGACGAACTCGCCGCGGCGCTGCCGGGCTGGGAGCTCGTCGGCGACGAAGCGCTGGCCAAAGGCAGAGCGGGCGTCGCCATCGCGAGCCGCGTGACCCCGGTCGAGGTGCGGCGCGTGCTCGACGACGAGGCGCTGCCCGATGTCCTCGACAGCACAGGGCGATGGATCGAAGCCGACTTCGAGGTCGGCGGCGAGCGCCTCACCGTCGTGAGCGCCTACGTGCACACCGGCGAAGCGGGCACGCCCAAGCAGGACGCCAAATGGGCCTTCCTCGACGCGATGGAGAAGCGGATGCCGCGGCTGCGCGCCACCTCGCCCCTGGCCCTGATCATGGGCGACCTCAACGTGGGGCACCGCGAGCTCGACATCCGCAACTGGAGGGGCAACGTCAAGAAGGCCGGCTTCCTCCCGCGGGAACGGGCTTACTTCGCCCGCTTCCTGGCGGCCGAGGGCGAGGAGATCACCGCCACCGACGGAACGACCGGGATCGGTCTGGGATGGGTCGATGTGGGGCGCGCCGCCGCCGGCGAGGTGGACGGCCCGTACACCTGGTGGTCGATGCGCGGGCGCGCGTTCGACAACGACACCGGATGGCGTATCGACTACCACCTGGCCACGCCCGAGCTCGCCGCGCGAGCGTCAAACTACCACGTCGTGCGGGCGACCGCGTGGGACACCAGGTTCAGCGATCACTCGCCCGTCGTCGCCGATTACACGCTCGGCGGCTGACAGCGTCACGACGGCACGGCCTCCCCCACCGGCACTCGGGAAACCCTCCGGCGCGCCGGATAGAATCACGGCACCCGCCACCACTCATGAAGGGATGACGGTGATCCACCGCTCCAGGAAAAGCGCTGTCGCCGCGCTGATCGTCACGCTCCTGGCGCTGGCGGGCTGCTCCGCCGCTCCCGCGCCGGCACCCGCACCCTCCGTCGCGGCGCGCACTCTGACCGGCATGGTCGCTCCCGTCGCATCGGGCGTCGACGCGAGCGGCTGGACCGTCACCGCCTGGAACACCAGCCCCGACGGCTCGCGCGGTCTCGGCACCGCCACCACCGACGCCACCGGTGCCTTCACGCTCTCGATCAATCAGACCGACGTCGAGGGGATCGTGTGGGTCGACGCGCGCCCGGCCGGTGAGAACCGCGCACTCCTCGGGACGATCGCCTCGCCCGAGGCATCCGTCGTCACCCTCAACGAGCGCACCACGGTCGCCGCCGGGTACGCGCTCGCGCAGTTCTTCGGCGAGGCCGTCCCCACGGGGCGGATGCTGTGGGTCACCAACGCCGCCGCGATGGCCGCCAACCTGGCCGACCCGGTCACCGGCGGCTACGGTCAGGTTCTGACGTCGAGCCCGAACGGCACGCAGACCTCTGCGCTGGCCACGTTCACCTCCCTGACGGCGATGCTGTCCGCGTGCCTCCAGGATGACGCGGCGTGCGACACGCTGTTCAGCGCGGCGGCCCACGACCGCGATCGGCTGGTCACCGCCGGTGCCGCGTTCGCCGGCATCGCCCGCGACCCCTCCGCCGCATCGCAGACGCTCTTCACGCTCTCCAAGCGCGGTCTCGGCTCCGCGCAGGGCCTGCCCGCGACTCCGTCCGCGTGGACCATCGCCCTGCGCTTCGGCGGCGGCGACGGTATGACCGCCCCCGGGAACCTCGTGGTCGACCCCGACGGGCATGTGTGGGCGTCGACCGCCTACCACGGTCTCGCCGGGTCGGCGGCGGTGTGCAGCTCCGCACGCGCGGTGGAGTTCGGACCGGGCGGTGCCGTGCTGACCACTCTCACCTCCGCGACCTCGACGGCCTCCGGCTACGGGATCGAGTTCGACCGGACCGGACGGCTGTGGCTCAGCGACCGCATCGCCGACACCGACTGCGCGCCGGCCGGAGCCTCGAGCGACGACGGGCTGACGCTGTTCCGGCAGAAGGCGTCCGTGCTCCCGCCGGGCGGCGTCCTGGGTGCGCCGCTCCAGAGCCCGCAGGGCATCGAGCTCGACCGCGACGGCAAGATGTGGGTGGCCAGCTGCGGCGACGACTCGGTGCGGGTGTATCCCACGACGCAGGCCGCCGCCGACTCGGCCAAGACACGGCGCCTGACAGGTCTGCGCGTGAGGTCGCCGTTCGCCGTCGTCGACAACGGGCGGCACGTCTTCATCACCGGGAACGGCAGTAGCACCGTCGCGGTGGTCGAACGCGACGGCACGCCGCTGGCGGTCTCGCCCCCTGCGATCCGGCTTCGACCATCCACTCGGGATCGCCTCCGACGACGACGGCAACGTGTGGGTGGCCAACTCCGGTCAGGCCGACCTTCCCTGCGGACCCGGAGCCACGGCCGGACTCTCCGGCGGCTCGGTGACCCACATCTCCCCCGACGGCGACACCGTGTCCGACGCCTTCACCGGGGGCGGTCTGGCGATGCCGTGGGGCATCACGACCGACGGCGACGGCAACGTGTGGGTGGCCAATGCGGCTGCGGGCCGGATCACGGAGTTCTGCGGCGCGACCGCGTCGACCTGTCCTCGCGACCTGCAGACCGGAGAGCCCATCTCCCCCGACGGCACCGGCTACTCTTTCGACGGGCTGAGCGGCTCCACGGGGATCGCGATCGATCTGGCCGGCAACGTGTGGGTGACCGACAACGGCGCGAACGCCGCCGGCGCTCTCGGCCACGACGTGGTCGTGTTCGTCGGGGCCGCGGCACCGGCCTACATCGCGCCGTTCCAGACCGCGGGCGGGTGACGACGGATGCTGCGGCCTGCGACGGGCGGGCTGGGGCATCCGTCGCCGGTAAAATGACCTGGTGACCAGACCACGCCTCTACTCCGGCATGCAGCCCTCCGCCGACTCTCTCCAGATCGGCAACTACATCGGGGCGCTCATGCAGTGGCGCGAGCTGCAGGACTCGTACGACGCCTTCTTCTCCGTGGTCGACCTGCACGCGCTGACTCAGCCGAACGATCCCGCCGAACTGCGCGCGAAGACCCGCCGCACCGCGGCGCAGTACATCGCCGCGGGCATCGAGCCGTCGAAGTCCACGCTGTACGTGCAGTCCCACGTGCCCGCGCACGGCGAGCTCGCGTGGGTGCTCTCGACCATCACCGGCTTCGGCGAGGCCGGGAGGATGACCCAGTTCAAAGACAAGTCGCAGCGCTACGGTCAGGACGCGACATCGGTGGGTCTGTTCACCTATCCGGTTCTGATGGCGGCCGACATCCTGCTGTACCAGACCGACGTCGTCCCTGTCGGCGACGACCAGAAGCAGCACGTCGAGCTCACCCGTGACCTGGCCGAACGGTTCAACAGCCGCTACGGCGCGACGTTCACCGTGCCGACGCCGGTGATCCAACGCGATACGGCGCGCATCTATGACCTGCAGGTGCCCACCGCGAAGATGTCGAAGTCGGCCGAGTCCGATGCGGGTGTGCTGTGGCTGCTCGATGACCCGGCGGTGACGGCGAAGAAGATCATGCGCGCCGTCACCGACAGCGAGGGATCGGTGCGCTTCGACCGCGAGGCCAAGCCGGGTGTGTCGAACCTGCTCGTGATCTATGCGGCCCTCACCGGCCGGCAGATCCCGTCCATCGAAGACGAATACGCGGGCCGCGGCTACGGCGACTTCAAGAAGGGCCTGGCCGACGTGGTGGTCGCGGAGTTCGAGCCCGTCCGCGCGCGTGCGCTCGCGTTGCTGGACGACACCGCCGAGCTCGACCGCGTCCTCGGCACCAACGCCGCACGTGCGGCGGAGGTCGCCGATCGCACCCTCAGCCAGGTCTACGACCGCATCGGCCTTCTCCGCCGCGTCTGACGCGAGGGCGGGGGCCGGCCCGGCGGCCGCGCGGCTCCGGGGGCGCCCCCGCGGTCTATCCCGGTCTTGCGGGCGTAATTCAGTCCACACGATCGGGGCGGAGCTCATCCTGGGGACGACGTATGCCCGCGAGAGCACCGTGTCATCCGCCAGACTGAGTTACGACCGTCGGCGCCCGCGTTCGAGCACCCCAGCGGCGTTGCGGAGCCGGAGCCGGCGCATCCCGTCGCGCTGGTGATCGTCAGGGCCGAGATTCGCGAAGGCCTCGAAGAGCGGCGACGACAGACTCAGGGCGGTACAGGATGTCAGCTGCGGTGAGCCGAAGCACACAGAAGCCTCGTTGCGCCAGCCTCTTGTCACGCTCGTAGTCCTTGAGCCGCTGCTTCCAGTCGCTGTGAAACCCCCTACTGTCGCACTCGACGACCAGCCATCCGTCGAGCACGAGGTCGACGTCACCCACTCCGTCAAAATGAACCTGCAGGTCCACCGCGAATCCGATCATCTTGGCCATCAGTCTCACCAGCGTCTCGGTGCCGGACTCGGCCCGACCATCGATGAGACCACGTAGTCCCTGGTAACGGCGCGGAAGAGACGCGAAGACCTCTTCGAGGTCCTCTTTGCAGATCACGCCCCGATTGAGGGCGCTGTCCAACGTCGCGACGGCGTGCCGGGGCTGTTGGCACCGTACGGCGTGCACAAGGGCATCGATGACATTGACCGCTCCGTCCGTGGCATCCGCGATCAGCGGATGCCAATGCAGAATCGCGCGACGCGCGGCCATTCCCGCGGGAAGCGGCCGCCATCGCGACTCGCGGGACCTCATACGACTTGCGCCGCGGCTCATGTGCACGTGAAGCAGCGAGCCGTCGAACACGAAGACCTCGAGAAGGGAGAGCAGGGAGACACAGGTCAGGAGGCCACCGACACGCACCGCCTCGATGAGCTCGGCCGGGACATCGGGACGGAGATAGCGATCTCGACGAGCACGGATGAGCGCGCCCTCGCTCACGGCGGTCGTGATGCCACGCCGTGTCATTCCTGAGTCGAGCAGATCGGCCCGCGAGAAAACCTCCCACACGTGATCCAGGGTCGTGACCACGCAAGCCACCGCTGCGCATCTCGGCGGGTTCTGTGGAGAGCACCCCACAGTCTCGGCATGTGAAGGAAGCGAAATCCGGGCAGCCGTGCACACCTCAGGCTGTCCGCACTCGAGGAGGTGCAGATGCCGCCATTTCTCGCGGGCGGCCGATGTACGGGCGGCTATAGAGACTGAGTTAGGCACCCGAGGGCAGCCAGGGATCGCGCGGGCCGCCCGGCGTGTGGACGTGGCAGGATGGGCCCATGCCCGAGATGCCCGAGGTGCAGGGACTCGTCGACTTCCTCCGCGGCCGCGTGACGGGCATGAGGGTCGAACGCGTCACGGTCTCGGCGATCGCGGCGCTGAAGACCTACGATCCCCCGGTGCAGGCCCTTCAGGGGGCGGAGGTCGTGCAGGTCGACCGGCACGGCAAGTTCGTCGATCTGACCACCCGCGGGACGGATGCTGCGCCCCACCTGATCTTCCATCTCGCCAAGGCGGGGTGGCTGCGCTGGTACGACACCCTCCCCCAGACGCTGATCCGCCCCGGGAAGTCGCCGATCGCGTTGCGCGTCGCCCTCAGCGACGGCTCCGGGTTCGACCTCACCGAGGCCGGCACGAAGAAGTCCCTCGCGGTCTACGTCGTGCGCGACCCGTCGGAGGTACCGGGGATCGCCCGGCTCGGACCCGACCCGCTCGACCCGTCGTTCACGCGCGACGACTTCGCCGCACTGTTGGCCGGACGCCGCACCCAGATCAAGGGCGTGCTGCGGGATCAGGGCGTCATCGCGGGCGTCGGCAACGCCTACTCGGATGAGATCCTGCACGCCGCGAAGATGTCTCCGTACGCTCTCGCGGCGACGCTCGACGAGACCGAGATCGACCGGCTGTTCGCCGCGATGACGGCGACGTTGACGGATGCTGTCGCCGCAGCATCCGGCAAGCCTCCGGCTGATCTCAAAGACGCCAAGCGCCGCGGCATGCAGGTGCACGGTCGCCGCGGCGAGGCCTGCCCCGTCTGCGGCGATACGGTGCGGAGCGTCTTCTTCGCCGACAACTCCCTCGAGTACTGCGCGACCTGTCAGACGGGTGGGAAGATCCTCGCCGACCGGCGGATGTCGCGCCTGCTGAAGTGATCCGACACGTCGCCGTGCCGCGCGAGTCTCCCGACCGGGGCGAGGCGCTGGCGCACCCCGCCCCGATGCCGGCGCCGGCTCGGGTCAGGCCGTGACGAAGGGGATCAGGACGGCGTTCACCTCGGCGGCGTGCGTCCACAGCATGCCGTGAGGTGCTCCGTCGATCTCGTGGTACTCCGCGGCGGGGATCGCCTCGTGGAACGGGCGCCCGGTCAGCTCGATCGGAAGGATGTTGTCGGAGGTGCCGTGCGCGATCAACACCGGCTTGCCACTGTCTCCCACCGCCGTCACATCGGCGGTGAAGTCCTCGATCCACGTGGGCACGACCGCGTACGCGGCGACCGGCGCGCTCCCTGCGGCGACACTCCAGCTCGCGTCGACGGCCTGCTGCGAGATCCGCGAGCCGAGGTTCTCATCGAGGTTGTAGAAGTTTGCGAAGAACTGCGTGAACCATGCGAAGCGATCCTCCTTGGCGGAGGCGGCGATCTCGTCGAACTGGGCCTGTGGCGCACCCTGCGTGAGCATTCCCGGCTCGAGCGACGCGAGGAAGGCGAACTTGGCGATGCGGTCGGTGCCGTACAGGCGCGCATAGCGGGCAAGCTCCCCGGTGCCCATCGAGAACCCCACGAGGACGACGTCGCGCAGGTCGAGGGCGGTGAGAACCGCGTCGAGGTCGGCGGCGAAGGTGTCGTAGTCGTACCCCGCCTCGACCTTGGAGGACCGACCGAACCCGCGGCGGTCGTAGGTGATCACGCGGCGCCCTGCGGCCCGCAGCTCTCGCGCCTGACGCTCCCACGAGGAGCCGTCGAGCGGATAGCCGTGGATCAGGACGACCGGCTGACCGTCGCCATGGTCCTCGTAGTACAGCTCGATCGCGGTGGAGTTCTCTCCTGACCGACGGTGATGTAGCCCATGTCCATTCCTCCCTGACGAGGTGAGAACGTACGTTCTCACCGATGTGCACTACAGTAGAGAACGATCGTTCTCTACGCAACCCCGGGAGGTGGACGTGACAACGACCACACGGTCCACCGATCGCGAACGCATCCTCTCCGCAGCGGATCGCCTCTTCTACGGGCGCGGCATCCAGTCGGTCGGAATGGACGCCGTCCGTGCCGCCGCCGGCATCCCCCTCAAACGTCTCTACGCGCAGTTCCCGTCGAAGGATGCCCTGCTCATCGAGGTGCTCCACCACCGCTCCGAGGTGTGGGACGAGGGCGTCCGCCGGGCATCGGAGACAGCGGTGTCGGCGCGTGAGCGCATCCTCGCCGTCTACGACTTCCTCGACGAGTGGTTTCACACCGGAGACTTCCGCGGGTGCGGATTCATCAACGCGTTCGGCGAGCTCGGAGCGGTCTCGCCCGCGGTGGCCGAGGCCGCACACGAACAGAAGGCGGCATTCCGCGCGCACCTCGGTCAGCTGGTGAGCGAGCTCGGTGCCCCACCCCTGCTCGCCGACCAGCTCGCACTCCTGGCCGAAGGCGCTCAAGACGACGGCCGCGATCAGCGGAAATCCGGATGCCGCCGCCCACGCCCGTGCCGCGGCCGAGACGCTCATCGACGCAGCCCTCGCCTCACACGCCCAGCCCGCGAAGCACTGAACCCAGCGGCCGGCCGAATCCCGCCGGCAGGACCGCGCTCACGACTCGCGCGCCCCGTCGATCACGTCGCGCAACACCTCGACCAGGCGAACACCGTCGGCGAGAGCGACCTCGATGTACTCCTCGACTCCGGCCCCGATGTAGAGCCACGTCTGGCCGTCGGCGTCGTCTTTGCTGAGACCTATCTCGTACTCGTGGGCGCCCTCGAGGCGACGGAGGGGATCGACGCCCACGAGCCGCCGGCTGCGCACGGCAACCGCTGTGCCGGCGGAGCGATGCACCCGGTCGTCGGGGTGATCGGTGTCAGCATGCCCGCCTTCACACCACGAGGGACACGGTTGAGCCTGCCACGCCGGATTCATCACGCACGCCTCTCACGTCGACATCGTTCGCGGTGGGCACGGACTGATTCCACCATGAGCTTCCGACATCGTGTGCGGGCGCACTCAGTCCACGGGTGCGCCTCCGGTCCACGGCGGCAACAGCGCCTCGACCGACACGTCCAGCGAGTCGGCGAGCGCCACCAGAGTCCGCAGACGCGGGTTCGCGGACGTGCCCGGATTGGACTCGCCCTTCTCGAGCTTGCGATAGGTGAACACCGAGATTCCGGCCGAGTGCGCCGCGCGCTCCTGGCTGAGCCCCCGTGCGGCGCGAGCGCGCTGCAGGTTGAGACCGAGCGCGCGAACGTATTCGCCCCACTCATCGGTCGCATGCGCCATCCCTCCAGCGTGTCGGCAGCCAGGTCACGACAGAAAGAATGTATACATGCTCATTTCGATCACCATCCTGCCCCAGGGGTCGGACCACCCGCTCCCGCGCCGTCTGAGTCCGAGGAGGCTTCACGAACGGGCGGAATGTTCTGCGTCGTATCGCGTTGACTAAGATCGTGAGTGATACGTGCTCCGGGGTCGGTGAGAATCCGAACCGGCGGTGACAGTCCGCGAACCGAAGCGACAGCATCCGATGGGGATGCGGCGACGGCTGATCCGGTGGAATTCCGGTACCGACGGTGATGCGAAGGACGACAGTCCCTCGCTAGTCCGGATGGGAGGCAGCACAGACGGCACGCCGTGCCGTCATGAGCCTTCCCTCGGAGTCCCACGCGGACGGAGAAGGCCATGTCGGTGACAGCAGCGGAGGACGCAGCCATGCGGCGCGCGCTCGCGCTGGCGCCGAACGGACCGCGGGGCATCAATCCGCAGGTCGGAGCCGTGCTCATCGACGCCCGCGGCGACGTGGTCGCCGAGGGCTGGCACCGCGGGGCGGGAACGCCGCACGCCGAGGTGGACGCCCTGTCCCACCTCCCCCACGGCGACGCCCGGGGTCTGACCGCGATCGTCACACTCGAGCCCTGCAATCACCGGGGTCGAACCGGTCCCTGCTCCGAGGCCCTGATCGAGGCGGGAGTGCACCGCGTCGTCTACGCGCTCGACGATCCGACGCCCGTCGCGGGCGGTGGCGCCGAACGGCTGCGCGCCGCCGGGATCGAGGTCGTGGGAGGCGTACGCGCCGATGAGGCGGCGAAGCTGCTGGACTCGTGGCTGCGCGCGACGGCACTCGGCCGCCCTTTCGTCACCGTGAAATGGGCGCAGAGCCTCGACGGACGCGCCGCCGCCGACGACGGGTCGAGCCGGTGGATCACCGGACCCGACGCGCGCGCCGACGTGCACCGCCGCCGCGCCGCCTCCGACGCGATCGTCGTCGGCACCGGGACGGTGCTCGCGGACGACCCGTCTCTCACCGCGCGGAACGCCCGACGGCGACCTTTTCGACGACCAGCCGCAACCCGTCGTCATCGGCGCACGGACCCTTCCCCCGGATGCTGCGCTGCACCGCCATCCGAAGCCGCTCCTGCACGCGCAGACCCGCGATCTGGGCTCCGTCCTGCGGGATCTGCACGCGCGAGGCATTCAGTCCGTGTTCGTCGAGGGCGGGCCCGTCCTGGCCAGCGCCTTCGTGCGCGCCGGCTACGCCGACGAGGTCCTGGCGTACGTCGCGCCCGTGCTCCTGGGCGGTTCCCGTCTGGCGCTGACGGACATCGGCGTGGCATCCATCGATCAGGCGCTGCGCCTGGAGATCGTCGACGTCCAGCGGCTCGGCGACGACCTCCTTGTCGTCGCCCGACCCCCCGCATCCGCTGTCTCCCGAGGAGGAACCGACTGATGTTCACCGGAATCGTCGAAGAGATCGGGGCCGTGACCGCCGTCGCCCCGTCAGGGGACGGCGTGCGACTGACCGTGCGCGGCCCCGAAGTGGTCTCCGACGCCGGACACGGCGACTCGATCGCGGTGAGCGGCGTCTGTCTGACGGTCGTGGACCGCGGCGACGACTGGTTCACCGCCGACGTGATGCGCCAGACCCTCGAGATGTCGACGCTGGCCGGCGTCGCCGAGGGGCTCCCGGTCAATCTCGAGAGGGCGACGGCGGCGCATGGCCGACTCGGCGGCCACATCGTCCAGGGGCACGTCGACGGCACGGGCGAGGTGCTCGAGGTGCGCCCCGGCGAGCAGTGGCGCGTGGTGCGCATCGCGCTGCCGGCAGCCCTCGCGCCGCTGGTGGTCGACAAGGGATCGATCGCCGTCGACGGGGTCTCGCTGACCGTGAGCGCCGTCAGCGCGGCGGCTGAACCCGCCGCATGGTTCGAGGTGTCGCTGATCCCCGAGACCCTCGAGGCCACGACGCTCGGGCGCCGCGACCCCGGCGACCGCGTCAACCTGGAAACCGACATCCTCGCGCGCCACGTGCAGCGCCTTCTCGCATTCTCACCGACGGCCCCGGCCGTCCCGACCGAAGGAGGCTCCCGATGAGCCTTTCCACCATCCCCGAGGCTCTCGAGGCGCTCCGCGCCGGGAAGCCGGTCATCGTGGCCGACGACGAGAACCGCGAGAACGAGGGCGACATCATCCTCTCCGCCGAGCTCGCCACGACCGAGTGGCTGGCGTGGACCATCCGCTGGTCCAGCGGGTTCCTCTGCGCCGCCGATGCCCGCCGACTGGGCCGACCGGCTCGACCTGCCGCCCATGGTCGCGCAGAACGAGGACTCCCGGCGCACCGCGTACACCGTCAGCGTGGACGCCGCCGACCGCGCGTCTACCGGGATCAGCGCCTCCGACCGCTCGCACACCCTGAACGTGCTGGCCGATCCCGACTCCACGCCCGCCAGCGTCATCCGCCCGGGCCACATCCTTCCGTTGCGCGCGGTCGACGGCGGTGTGCGCGAACGCGCGGGGCACACCGAGGCGGCGGTCGACCTGATGAAGCTCGCGGGGCTGCAGCCGGTGGGCGCCATCGGCGAGGTGGTGGCCGAGGACGGCAGCATGATGCGCCTGCCCGGACTCCTCGAGCTCGGCGAACGGGAAGGGCTCCCCGTCATCACGATCGAGCAGCTGATCGCCCACCTCGACGAGGTCGATCCGGTCGCGGCGACCGACGCCCCCCGCACACCGTCGCCGCGTGAGCCTGCGCGCCGAGGCCACGGTTCCGACGTCCCATGGGGTGTTCCGCTTCCGCGCCTACAAGGACCGGATCACCGGCACCGACCATCTCGCCGTGATCTCGGGCGACCTGTCGGAGAGCGCACCCCTCGTGCGCGTGCACTCCGAGTGCCTCACGGGCGAGGCGTTCGGCTCGCTCAAGTGCGAGTGCGGCCCCCAGTTGGAGGCGGCCATGGACGCCATCGAGCAGGACGGCGGCGTCGTGATCTACATGCGCGGACACGAGGGTCGCGGAATCGGCCTCATCAACAAGCTCCGCGCCTACAGCCTGCAGGAGCGCGGGCTCGACACCGTGGACGCGAACCTGGCGCTGGGCCTGCCCGCCGACGCGCGCGACTATGCGGCGGCCGCCGGCATCCTGGCCGACCTCGGCATCGAGCGGGTGCGTCTGCTGACGAACAACACCGACAAGGTGAACCAGCTGCGCGGGCTCGGACTCGAGGTCTCGGAGCAGGTTCCCCTGCTGGTGGGGGTCGGCCCGAACAACCACCAGTACCTGGAGACCAAGCGCGACCGCATGGGCCACATCATCGCCGAGCAGGATCTCGCCGATGCGCTCGCGCAGATGAAAGAAGGAGCGCAGTCATGAGCGGCAAGGGAGCACCGGTCATCGGCGGCACGGATGCGACGGGCCTCGACATCGTCGTGGTGGCCGGAACATGGCATGACGCCATCAGCGACGGACTCATCGCCGGCGCGGAGCGCACACTGGAGTCGTCGGGCGCGAACTGGAGGCTCGTGCGGGTTCCCGGCTCCTTCGAGCTCCCGGTGGTGGCCAAAGCCGCCCTCGACGCCGGCGCCGACGCCGTGGTCGCCCTCGGGGTGATCATCCGCGGCGGCACCCCGCACTTCGAGTACGTCTCGTCCGCGGCCACCGACGGCCTCACCCGGGTCGCCCTCGACACGGGAAAGCCCGTGGGCTTCGGCCTGCTCACTCTCGACGACGAGCAGCAGGGCCTGGACCGCGCGGGGCTCGCGGGGTCGAAGGAAGACAAGGGCGCCGAGGCGGCCGACGCGGCGATCCGCACCGCCCTCGTGCTGCGAGCGCTGCGTTCCTGACCGGAACGAAGACGCGGATGCCGTCGCCCGCCCGCTGCGGAGGCGGCATCCGATCGAGGCGTCCAACCTTCAGTCACACTTAAGGTAACGTGTGGGCATGGAAATCCTGCGTCACGTCGTCGTCCTCGTCCACCTCGTCGGCTTCGCCGTCCTGTTCGGCTCGTGGGCCGTGGAAGCATTCTCGCGCCGCGTGCGCGTCACGCCCCTGATGAACTGGGGCCTGCTCATCGCCGGTGTCGCGGGGCTCGCTCTCGCGGCCCCCTGGGGTGTCACGGGCCAGCTCAACTACACCAAGCTCGCCGTCAAGCTCGTCGTGCTGATCGTGATCGGCGCCGTGCTCGGCATCGGCTCGGCCCGCCAGCGCAAGACGGGGTCACTGCCCGCCCCGCTGTTCTGGTCGGTCGGCATCCTGACCCTGCTCAACGCCGGCATCGCCGTCCTCTGGCGCTGAGTCGGGCGCCGCGCCCCGACCACCGCATCGGGGCGCGGCGGCTCACCACCCGGGCATGCCCCGGCGCTTCGCGGGAGCGGAGGGAGGCGCGACCTCTCAGCCGAGGAAGAGCGCCCGCAGTCGCTTCGTGGTGAACACCAGCCCGACGGCGACCATCACGACGTAGTAGAGAACGTGCCAGAGCATGTCGGTGCTCAGCGCACCCGTCGTCAGTCCCCGGAATCAGCTCCACCCCGTGCCACAGCGGGAACACTTTCACGATCGTCTGCACCGCGTCGGGGTAGACGGTGATCGGGTACAGCGTCGCCGAGAACAGGAACATCGGCAGCAGGACGAAGTTGATCAGGTCCATCTGCTGGAAGGTCTTCATGTAGCTGGTCACCGCCATGCCGATGCTGGCGAACCCGAAGGCGATGAGCAGCACGGCGGGGGAGAGCCAGCGCCGCGGTCCAGGCGAGGTTCAACCCCAGCAGCTGCATGATCACCATGAACCCCGCGGCATAGAGCAGCCCCCGCAGCAGGGCGTACAGGATCTCGCCGAGGGCCACATCGAGCGGACCGAGCGAGGTGGCGAGCATGCCCTCGTACAGCTTGCCGTGGTTGAGCTTGAAGAAGACGTTCCAGGTGGAGTCGTAGATCGCGCCGTTCATGGCCGACACGGCCAGCAGCGCCGGTGCGATGAACGCGGCATAGGGCACGCTCATCCCGTTGCCCGTCTGCACGTCGCCGATGAGCGACTGCATGCCGAGTCCCATCGAGGCCAGGTAGAACACCGGCTCGAAGAAGCCCGACAGGACGACGATCCAGCTCGAGGAACGCGCCGCGATCAGGCCACGCTGCACGACCGCCTGCGGATTGCCCGCCCAGAGGGCGCGGACGCCTCCCCGGTGCGGTACGGGCCGCGCGTGCGTGACGGTCATCGTGCCAGCCTCCTCGCGAACAGTCGTCTCGCACACACGTAGCCGACGGCGCACAGCGCGATGAGGTAGAGCGCATGAAGGATGACCATCGACGTCGGTCCCTGCCCGTAGGTGGCCCAGCGCCCGAGTTCGGTCGCGTGCCAGAGCGGCGAGACCCAGCCGATCCACTGCAGCCACACCGGCAGCACGCTCAACGGGTAGAACGTGCCGGAGAACAGGAACATCGGCATGAACACGAAGCGCTGCACCAGCGCGAACTGACCCTTGTCGTCCTCGATGGAGGCGGCATATGCCAGCAGCGGAATGCCGAAGGCGAGACCTCCCGCGATGCCCGCCAGGATCGCGATCCATCCCGTCGCGGGGTCGGGAACCGAGCCGAACGCCCAGATGAAGAGGTAGTAGGCGACCACGGCGAACAGCATCCGCGCGACCGGACCGAGGATGACCCCCTCGGCGATCTGTGCGCTCGACAGCGGCGATCCGCTGAACCCGTAGAAGTAGCGCCGCCACTTGAAGCCCGCCAGCACCGGATAGCTGTACTCTTCGGACGCCACAGCGACCGCGGCGGTGGCCAGCAAGGCGGGGGCCACGAACACGAGGTAGGACACCTCGCGTCCTCCAACGTCGATGGGGGCGCCGATGAGGGCCGCGAGCCCGACCGCGAGCCCGAAGAGATAGATCAGCGGCTGCCCGAGCGCGCTGACGAGAAGCGTCCAGCCGTACGCGCGCAACGAGCGAAGGATGTGTTCGGTCACGTAGAGCGTGCCCCGGGCGCGGGGCCTGCGGCCCCACCGCATCGCCTCGGCGCGCAGCTCGTCGAGGGACGGATGGGGGGACGCGACGGATGCGGCGGGACGCGGCATCCGCTCCCCTGACTCTGGAGCGCTCATTCGATCAGCGACCGCCCGGTCAGCCGGAGGAAGACGTCTTCGAGACTCGATCGGCGCACGAGCGAGGTGATCGGCTCCAGACCGAGGTCGGTGACCCGCTCGAGAGCGGCTTCGCCGTCTGCGGCGTAGATGAGGATGCGGTCGGGCAGCACGTCGACCCGGTCGCCGATCCCGCGCAGCTGCTCGGGCCGCCTGCTGGTTGCGATCGGAGCCGAAACGCACCTCGAGCACTTCACGACTGGAATGCTCGCGGATGAGAGAGGACGGCGTGCCCTCGGCCATGATGCGACCCTTGTCGACGACGATGAGCCGGTCGCAGAGCTGCTCGGCCTCGTCCATGTAGTGAGTGGTCAGCACCAGCGTGGTCCCGCGCTCTTTGAGGCGGAACAGGCGGTCCCACAGCACGTGTCGGGCCTGCGGATGGAGTCCTGTCGTCGGCTCGTCGAGCAGCAGGATGCGGGGGTCGTTGATGAGTCCGCGCGCGATGGTGAGTCGCCGCTTCATACCACCCGAGAGCTGATCGACCTTGCTCTTGGCTTTGTCTTCGAGCGCTGCGAAGGCCAGGAGCTCGTCGGCCTTCTGGTGGCACACCTTCGCCGGCAGGCCGAAGTACCGCCCGTAGATGAAGAGGTTCTCGCGCGCGTTGAGCTCGCCGTCGAGGTTGTCCTGCTGCGGAACGACTCCCAGCCGCGAGCGGATCTCGGGACCGTAGCGATCGGGATCGAGCCCGAGGATGCTGAGCTCGCCGCCCGTGCGTGCGGAGACGGCCCCGATCATCTTCATCGTGGTGGACTTGCCCGCGCCGTTGGGGCCGAGCAGACCGAACGACTCTCCGGGCGCGACCTCGAACGACAGCCCGTCGACGGCGACGAAGTCGGGCTTGCCCTGGGACCGGTACGTCTTGACGAGGCCCTGCGCGGAGATGACGGCTTCTGGCACCCGACGACCCTAGCCGCGGCCCCCGACACCGGGGGTGCGTGCTCCCGCGCGCGAGGTACGGTCGAAGGTGAATCCCCGCACGTCGAACGAGGTGTCACGCATGTCCACGTCCTCCCCCGCCCCAGCGCGCCCCGCCGGCGCCCGCGGTCGCCGAAGCCGCACCCCGGAGGGGCCTCGCGCCACCTTCCGCCAGCTCCTGCCGTTCGTGTTCGAACACAAGCGGGTGCTCTGGGTGGTGGCCGCGCTCAGCATCGTGGGCGCCGTCGCGACGCTGGCTCAGCCGCTGCTGGTGGGCCAGGTGATCACGCGGGTGCAGAACGGCGAGACGCTCGGGATGCTGGTGTGGGCCCTGGTCGCCTTCGTGATCGTCGCCTCGATCATCTCGGGGTACCAGCACTATCTCCTCCTGCAGCGCACCGGCACCGCCGTGGTGTACTCCAGCCGCCGCAAGCTCATCGCGCGCATCCTCCACCTGCCCATCAGCGAGTTCGACGCGCGCCGCACCGGGGATCTCGTCTCGCGCGTGGGCACCGACACCACCCTCCTCTACGCCGTGCTCACGCAGGGTCTCGCCGACGCCGTGGGCAACGCGCTCATCTTCCTCGGCGCGCTGGTGGCGATGGCGATCATCGATCCCGTGCTGCTCGGTCTGATCGTGCTGGTCATCGGCATCTCGGTGGCCGGGGTGGTGCTGCTGTCCAACCGGATCCGCGCCGCCTCCGCGCAGCAGCAGGAGAAGGTCGGCGAGCTGGCCTCCGGGGTCGAGCGGGCCGTCGGCTCCATCCGCACGGTGCGCGCGTCCGGCGCGACCGAGCGCGAGACCGCCGCCGTGACGACGCTCGCGACCGAGGCCTACGGCGTGGGCGTGCGGATCGCGAAGGTCTCGGCCTTGGTCGTCCCCGTCGCCAGCGTCGCCCTGCAGGTGTCGCTCCTGGTCGTGCTCGGAGTCGGCGGCTACCGCGTGGCCGCGGGCGACCTCACGATCGCGGGCCTGGTCACCTTCATCATGTTCTTGTTCATGCTGATCGGCCCGCTCGGATCGGCCTTCGGGGCGATCACGTCGGTCGGCCAGGCCCTGGGCGCCCTGGGGCGCATTCAAGAGGTGCTCGATCTCCCGACGGAAGACCACAACGACACCGCGATCGCCGGCTGGACGGCCGCGGACCCCGCGACGGCAGACCCCGATGCCGCGATCCAGTTCGTCGACGTCCGCTTCGCCTATCCCGAGAACGTGGTCGCCGCGCGCGCCGCGGCGGAGGCCGAGGCGGTCAAGGTGCTCGAGAACGCCCGTGTGGAGCCGACGACGACGGCGGTGGGCGACCACGCCCGGCACGACGACGCGAGCGGATGCCGCGGCATCCGGAGTCCTCCACGGCGTCTCGTTCACGGTGCCGCGCGGAGCCCGCGTGGCACTGGTCGGGCCCTCCGGGGCGGGTAAGAGCACGACACTGGCGCTGATCGAACGCTTCTACGACCCCACCGGCGGCTCGATTCTCGTCGAGGGTCGCGACATCCGCACGCTGCGCCGCGACGATCTGCGCGCCCGTCTCGGCTACGTCGAGCAGGACGCGCCGACCCTGGCCGGCACCATCGCCGACAATCTGCGGCTGGCCTCCCCCGAGGCAACCGACCAGGGGTGCGAGCGGGTGCTGCGCGCAGTCAATCTCGGCGAGGTCATCGAGCGCAGCGACCTCGGCATCGACGCACCCGTCGGCGAGGGCGGAGTGATGCTGTCGGTGGCGAGCGTCAGCGCCTGGCGATCGCGCGAGCTCTGCTGGCCGCGCCGCCGATCCTGCTGCTGGCCGAGTCGACCTGCTCGCTCGACGGCCTCAACGAGCAGCGCATGCGCGAGGCGATCGACGCGGTCGCAGCGGGGCGCACCCTGGTGGTCATCGCCCATCGTCTGTCCACGGTCGTCGACAGCGACCTCATCGTGGTACTCGATCACGGACGCGTCGTCGGTCAAGGCACGCACTCCGAGCTGGTGGCTTCCACCCCGCTGTACCGCGACCTGGCCAAGCACCAGCTCCTGGTCTGACGCCCTCCGCGCCCCTCGCGAAACAGCCCCGTTTCGGCGAACTCGCACCCTCGAGAGGGCGGGCTCGGCGAAACAGGGCGGTTTCGGCGTAACGAGAGAGGGGCGACGCGTCAGGCGTGCTGCAGGCGGTAGCGCAGGGCCGACAGCTCGGCCTGCAGCGCGGCGGGAACCCGGCCGTCGAAGGTGGCGTAGAACTCCTCGGTGAGATCGGCCTCCTGCAGCCACAGCTGCGGATCGATCGCGAACAGCTCATCGAGATCGGCCTGCGGCACGTCGATGCCCGCGAGATCGAGATCGGATGCCTCGGGCAGCCGGCCGATGGGACTGTCCACGGCGGCGACCTCCCCTCGACGCGGCGGATGATCCAGTCGATCACGCGGGCGTTGTCGCCGAAACCGGGCCACAGGAAGCGGCCGTCGGAACCCTTGCGGAACCAGTTCACCTGGAAGATCCGGGGAGCGCGGTCGAAGCGCAGCTGCTGCCCGATCTTCAGCCAGTGACCGAAGTAGTCGGCCATGTTGTAGCCGCAGAAGGGCAGCATCGCGAACGGGTCGCGACGCAGCTCGCCGACCGTGCCCTCCGCGGCCGCTGTGCGCTCGGACGAGATGTTGGAGCCCATGAAGACGCCGTGCGTCCAGTCGGTGGCCTCGACGACGAGCGGGACGTTCGTGGCGCGGCGGCCGCCGAACAGGATCGCGTCGAGCGGAACGCCCTCGGGAGCATCCCAGTCGGCCGCGATCTGCGGGCACTGGGCGGCCGCGACGGTGAAGCGCGAGTTGGGGTGAGCGGCCGGCCGACCCGAGGCGGGCGTCCAGGGGTTGCCCTCCCAGTCGGTCAGCTGCGGGGGCGCCTCGTCGGTCAGACCCTCCCACCACACGTCGCCGTCGGGACGCAGTGCGACGTTGGTGAAGATGGTGTTGCCCCACAGGGTCTCCACCGCCGTGACGTTGGTCGACTCGCCGGTGCCGGGGGCGACGCCGAAGAACCCCGCCTCGGGGTTGATCGCCCACAGGCGCCCGTCCTCACCCGGGCGCAGCCACGCGATGTCGTCGCCGAGGGTCTCGACCCGCCAGCCGGGGATGGTGGGGCGCAGCATCGCCAGGTTGGTCTTGCCGCACGCCGACGGGAACGCGGCGGCGACGTGGTAGGCCTTGCCCTGCGGGCTGATCACGCGGATCAGCAGCATGTGCTCGGCGAGCCAGCCCTCGTCACGACCGATCACGGAGGCGATGCGCAGGGCGAAGCACTTCTTGGCGAGGATCGCGTTGCCCCCGTAGCCGGAGCCGTACGACCACACCTCGAGTGTGTCGGGGAAGTGCACGATGTACTTCTCGTCGTTGCAGGGCCACGCGGCATCCGTCTGCCCCGGAGACAGCGGCGCGCCGACCGAGTGGATCGTCTTGACCCAGGCCGCGCCGTCTGCGATCTTCTCGAGCACCGCCGTGCCGACGTGGGTCATGATGCCGATGGAGGTGACCGCGTAGGCGCTGTCGGTGATCTGCACGCCGATGTGCGAGAGCGGGCCGCCGACGGCACCCATCGAGAAGGGCACGACGTACATCGTGCGTCCGCGCATGGAGCCGGCGAACAGGCCCTCGAGCGTGCCGCGGATCTCGGTGGGGTCGGCCCAGTTGTTGGTGGGACCGGCATCCTCTTCGCGTGCCGAGGCGATGAAGGTGCGACCCTCGGTGCGGGCGACGTCGCTGGGGTGGGAGCGGGCGAGGTAGGAGCCCGGTCGCCACTCGGGATTCAGCTTGATGAGCTTGCCCTCGTCGACCTGCTGGCGCAGCAGCGCGTCGTTCTCGGCGCGCGAGCCGTCGACCCAGTGGATGCGATCGGGCTCGGTGAGCGCGGCGATCTCGTCGACCCAGGAGTACAGCGCCGCCATCGCCGCACCCTCCAGGCGCGGCCGGGCGCCGAACGCAGACACGGGCGCGCCGCTGCGGGCCGTCACGGGCGTGGTGGGGCGGGTGAAGATGTCGGCCAGAGCCATGTCGATGTCCTCTCGAAGACGGCGATCCTGCGGTCCTTCTTCAGGATCGCGCGGTTCATCCGTCTCTTTCGTGGAATTCTCATCGCAAGAATCTCATTTCTTTCGCTATTATCAAGGAATGCCGGCCCCTTCCCTCGAACTGTCCACGCTCGGGCATCGCATCCGCCACCAACGCGTCTCGCACGGCTTCACCCTCGACGGGCTCGGCGAGATCGTCGGCGTCGCGGGCAGTCAGCTCAGCCTCACCGAGAACGGCAAGCGCGAGCCGAAGCTCTCCCTCCTGCAGTCGATCGCCTCCGCCACCGGCATCGAAGTCTCGGAGCTGCTCTCCCCCGAGCCGCCCAACCGTCGCGCCGCGCTGGAGATCGCCCTCGCACGCGCGCAGTCGAGCTCGGTGTTCCGCCAGCTCGGCATCGCACCGGTCCGCGTGACAAAGGGCATGAGCGACGTGACCATCGAGGCGATCCTCGGGCTGCACCGCGAACTGGAGCGCCGCGAGCGGGAGACGATCGCGACGCCCGAGGAGGCACGCCGTGCCAACACCGAGCTGCGACTGCGCATGCGGGACCGCGGCAACTATCTGCCCGACATCGAGAAGCTGGCCGAGAAGCAGCTCAGAGCCGCCGGGCACGTCTCCGGGGCACTGACGCACCGCACGGTGAGCATCATGGCCCAGCAGCTCGGATTCGAGCTGCTGTACGTCAACGACCTGCCTCATTCCGCGCGCTCGGTGACCGACCTGGAGAACGGGCGCATCTACCTCCCCCCGGCCTCGATCCCCGGGGGTCACGGTCTGCGCTCGATGGCTCTCCAGGCCATGGCGCACCGGCTGCTCGGACACGAGCGACCCACCGACTACGCCGACTTCCTGCAGCAGCGCCTCGAGATCAACTACTACGCGGCGTGCTGCCTGATGCCCGAGACCGCATCGGTGGCGTTCCTGCAGCAGGCCAAGCGCGACAAGAACCTCGCGGTGGAAGACTTCCGCGACGCCTTCGGCGTCACGCACGAGGCGGCCGGAATGCGGCTGACGAACCTGCTGACGCAGCACTTCGGCATCCCGCTGCACTTCCTGCGCGTCGACGGCTCCGGGGCCATCGCGCGCGTGTACGAGAACGACGACCTGCCGGTCCCCATGGACGTCACGGGGTCGGTGGAAGGCCAGATCGTCTGCCGCAGGTTCCTCGCACGTTCGGCCTTCGAGGAGCACAACCGCACGACGGAGCACTACCAGTACACCGACACTCCGGCAGGCACCTTCTGGTGCTCCACGCAGACCGGGTCGACGGATGCCGGCGAGTTCTCCATCACCGTCGGAGTCCCCTTCGACGACGCCAAGTGGTTCCGCGGCCGCGAGACACCGAAGCGGTCATCGTCGACCTGTCCCGACGAGTCGTGCTGCAGACGACCGCCCGCTGACATCGCCGAGAGGTGGGAGGGCAAGGCCTGGCCGAGCGCCCGCGTGCACATGCACATGTTCTCGCCGCTGCCGCGCGGCGCCTTCCCGGGCGTCGACGACAACGAGGTGTACGCGTTCCTGGAGCGTCACGCCGAGGGCTGAGCGGCCTCGTCAGCCTGCCGGAGGCGCGGCATCCTCCGCGGTCTTGCGCGCCGCGGGATGCCGCGCGGACCCGTCGCCCGCCGGCGCCCAGCGCATCCACGCGATGACGTAGACCACGAGCGCCGCGGCGAGCCCGACGACCACCCACAGCACGATGAGGTAGTCCACCCATGAGCCGATCGGCGGCGAGCCCGGGAGGAAGTTGCGCAGCGGGATCGTGGCGAACAGCAGAGCCGCGAACCAGCTCATGAGGGTCGCCTCCGCCTTCCGTCTCCCCCGGAGGACGGAGATGCCCACGATGAGCGCCAGCACGGGCATGACGACCATCGCCGCGAGCACCACGACGCCGAACAGCACCGTGGACAGCGAGCGGGACGCCGTGATCACGAGCTCATCGGCCGGCTGCCCGTTGATGGTGAACAGCTCGCTGGAGGCGGTCACCTCGGTCGAGGTCAGACTCCACCCGGCACGTGCGCGGTGCGGCACACGTTCAGCGGCACGACGCTCTGCTCGGCGGTGCCGGCACCGGTCACCGCGATGATGGAGAGCCGGGCCGTGTAGCGATCGAAGGGCCAGTTCTCGACGTCTCCGAGGCTCGTGATCGTCACGTTCTGCGGGGAGGGCAGCTGCCCGGGCGAGAAGTTCAGCGTGCGCGAGGTCTGCACGTTCGACAGGAGCAGCGAGACGGGCTCCTTGAGATCTCCGTTGCCGTCGGTCAGGGGTCCGAACGACAGCAGATCGAGCGACGCGCCGATGTGCTGCCCCGCGGCATCCACCGACTGCTGATTGAGCGCGACGGTCATCTCGTCCGCCGGCAGGTCGGTCGGCGCCGGGCACGCCGCGGAGTCGCCGGAGCGGTTGTTCGCGGCGAAGAGACCGACGACGCCGGCGTAGAGGCCGCCGAACACGATGACCAGCACGATGACGACCGCCCAGGTGCGCAGGCGCGATGCAGCTTTCACGGTGTCAGTGTGGCAGACCGGCCGCGGCCGACCCGTGAAACTCCGAGAGCGGGACGATCAGGCGAACGGATTGGCCGTGAGCGTGTACTTCGTCTGGAGGTACTCGTGGATGCCCTCCGCGCCGCCCTCGCGCCCGAGACCGGACATCTTCCATCCGCCGAACGGCGCGGCGGCGTTGGAGACGACCCCGACGTTGACGCCCATCATGCCCGTCGCGAGGCGCTCGATCATCCGCTGTGCGCGCGCGAGGTTCTCGGTGAAGACGTACGAGACGAGCCCGTACTCGGTGTCGTTGGCGATCGCGACGGCGTCGTCCTCGCTGTCGAAGGGGACGATGGCCAGCACCGGGCCGAAGATCTCCTCGCGGAGCACCGCACTGCCGGGCTGGACGTCGCTGATGACGGTGGGCTCGTAGAACGTGCCCTCGCCCTCGATCGCGTGCCCGCCGGTGCGCAGCTGCGCGCCTCGGCTGACCGCGTCACCGACGAGCTCGGTGGCCTTGGCGACGGCCTTCTCGTCGATGAGCGGGCCGATGACCACGCCCCTCCTCGGTGCCGCGGCCGATGGGAAAGGCCTGCACGCGCTCGGTCACGCGCCGGGCGAACTCCTCGGCGACCGAGCGGTGGACGATGAAGCGATTGGCCGCGGTGCAGGCCTGACCGATGTTGCGGAACTTGGCGAGCATCGCCCCGTCCACGGCCTTCTCGAGGTCGGCGTCGTCGAAGACCACGAACGGCGCATTGCCACCGAGCTCCATCGAGGTGCGCAGGACGCCGTCTGCCGCCTGGGCGAGCAGTCGCTGCCCCACACCGGTCGACCCGGTGAACGACAGCTTGCGCAGACGCGGGTCGCGGATGATCGGCTCTGAGACCTCGCCGGAAGCGGTGGTGGCGACGATGTTGACCACGCCCGCGGGGACGCCGGCGTCCTCCAGCAGCTGAGCGAAGTACAGCGTCGTCAGCGGCGTCAGCGCGGCCGGCTTCACCACGACGTGCACCCCGCCGCGAGCGCCGGCGCGATCTTGCGGGTTGCCATCGCCAGCGGGAAGTTCCACGGCGTGATGAGGAAGCACGGACCGACCGGATGCTGCGACACGATCATGCGCCCGGTGCCCTCGGGGTTGGCTCCGTAACGCCCCTGGATGCGCGGTGCCTCCTCGGCGAACCAGCGGAGGAACTCGCCCCCGTAGCCGACTTCGCCCCGCGCCTCGGCCAGGGGCTTGCCCATCTCGAGAGTCATGAGGAGCGCGAAGTCCTCCTTCCGCTCCTGCAGCAGCTCCCAGGCACGGCGGAGGATCTCGCCCCGCTCCCGGGCGGGCGTCGCGGCCCAGGCGGGGAAGGCGGCGTCGGCGGCGTCGAGCGCGGCCTTGCCGTCGGCGGGCGTCGCGTCGGCGATCCTCTTGATCACGGCCCCGGTGGCGGGGTCGTGCACGGCGAACGTGCCGCCGCCCTCTGCCGCGCGCCACCTCCCGTCGATGTACAGGCCGTCGGGTACGCGGTTCAGCAGCTCGGTCTCGCGGGTGTCGGTCACGGGGGCTCCCTTGTCGTTGGGGCGGGTGAGGGGCATGGGCTCGACGCGAATCGTCTATGACTCAGAGCTTTTCTCGTTCATCACACCACACTCGCGATCCGCGCCGTCTCGCCGCAGAGGCGAACAGGAAAGAACGCCTGTACATCGCGTACAGGCGTTCTTGAGCCGGGCGGCCGCGAACCGCGAGCGCTGCCGACCGCGCTGCCTCCACCTCGCGGGAGCAGCGCACGGGCCGCGGTCAGGTCGTGGGAATCCAGATCCGCATCGTCGACGGTCCGCGGTTGCCCCAGTCGTGATAGGCGACGAGCGGGACGAGCTGCTCCTCGGCGATGGCTGTCGGGACGACGGACTCGGAGAACGGCCACTGCGCATCCGCGAGGCCGCGCCTGGCGAGGCGAAGACGCGTGCCGTCGGCAGCCCGCACCGGCTGCGCGTCGACGACGACCATCTCGGCGACGTCGCCGCCGGCGGGCAGATCGACGGACTCGAGCGCGAGGACCTCGGGACCGCGCTCGACGGCGACGCATCCACGCACGGCATCGATGCGAGGGTCGGCCGTCACGACACGAGGCTCCATGGGAAGGGTCAGCTCGACGAGGTCCCCGGGGCGGAACTCGCGCCGCACGTCGGCGCGTCCCGGCGCGACCTCGCGCTCCTCGACGGCTGCACCGTCGCTGATGACGCGCAGGTGCGCGCCCGTGGCCCACTCCGGCACACGGAGCGACAGCGTCCAGGGCGCCGCGGAGGTCTCGGTCACCCGCGCGCGGACCGTGCCCTCGCGGGGATAGTCGGTGTCGACGACCAGCGCCACCGTTCGGCCGTCGTCCAGCGTCGTGCGGATCTCGGCGGGCGCGTACTGGTGCACCTGCACGCCCTCGGCGTCCGCCGTGGCGAGGAGGGCGTCGAGGCTCGCCAGGGTGCGCGCCACGTTCGGCGGGCAGCACGACACCTCGAACCACGGCGCGCGCAGAGACGAAGACGCCCGCAGGGAGGTCGCGTGCGGATCGGGCACGATCCCCGGCACTCGCTGATGGAGCGTGTTGGCGTAGAAGAAGCTGCGACCGTCGGCGGCGGGGGAGGTCGCCACGACGTTGTAGAGCGTGCGCTCGATGAGGTCGGCGTACGCCGGCGACCCGTCGTCGAGCAGCAGCCGCCACGAGAACATGATCGAGGCGATCCCCGCGCACGTCTCGGAGTACGCCCGGTCGGGCGGGAGCTCCCAGTCTTCGCCGAACGCCTCGTCCTGATGGTGCGAGCCCTGGCCGCCGGTGATGTAGGTGCGGCGCGCGCGGGTGCGCGCCCACTGCGCACGCAGCGCGGCGAGCAGACCCTCGTCGTGCGAGTCGACGGCAACGTCCACCGCCCCTGCCGCAAGGTAGTTCGCCCGCACGGCGTGGCCGTGGAGAGCCTCGGTCTCGCGCACGGGCACACTCGTCCTGGAAGTACGAGCGCCCCCATTCGATGTCGCGCAGAGTGCCGTGACCTCGCCGATCGACGAACAGTCGTGCCTGGGCGGCATAACGGGGTTCGGCGAGGGCGCGCGCCAGCTCCGCCAGACCGACCTCGATCTCGGGGTGGCCGCACACGGCGGCAACCCCGTCGGGCCCGAACACGTCGCACACGAGGTCGGCCGCGCGACGGGCGACCTCGACCAGTCCATCGTCGGCTGTCGGCCGCGTGCGCACCCGCGCCACTGCGGCCTGGAACAGGTGCCCCAGGCAGTACAGCTCGTGACCCCACTCGAGGTCGGACCACCGCGGCTGCTGCCCGGGGCGCCCGAACATGGTGTTGAGATACCCATCGGGCTCCTGGGCGGCCGCGACCCGCCCCACGGTTTCGCGGAGCGCGCGCTCGGCATCCGCGTCGCCGGTGCGTCCGATCTCCCACGAGAGCGCCTCGAGGTACTTGTAGACCTCGGAGTCGGAGAACTCGCGCCCGCGCCGCCCTTCGGGGAGGCGGCCGGCCGCCGCCAGGTCGAAGTTGACCAGCCAGCCCTCCGACTCCAAGCGTTCGTGGATGTGCGGCAGCGTCGCGTGGGCGTTGACGCCTTGGCGCCGCCCCCAGAAGCCGCCGGTGATCCGCACCTCGCCCAGGCCGAGCGGACGAAGCCTCGAGTGGGACGGCAGCACGGGTGCGGCTGCGACCATGGTGGCGGAAGTGGTCATCGACATCGTCATCCTTTGAATGCGCCGGACATGAAGCCGCGGACGTAGTGGCGTTGGAGGATCAGGAACAGCACCACGCACGGGAGCGCAAGCACGACAACCCCCGCTTCCGTGACGCCGTAGTCGATGACCCCCATGGTCTGGCCGCGCAGGTTCGCCACCGCCAGCGGAAGCGTGAGGCGTGAGCTGTCGTTGATGAGGATGAGCGGGGCGATGAAGTCGTTCCACGCGGTGAGGAAGGCGAACAGGCCCACCGTGATGAGACCGGGCTTGACCGCGGGCAGGAGGACGCGCCACAGCGCACCCAAGCTCGTGCAGCCGTCCACGAGCGCCGCCTCGTCGAGCTCTTTCGGAACCGACTCGAAGGAGATGCGCATCATGAACATGGAGAAGGGCAGCTGGAACATCGTCAGCACCAGCGCGACTCCGACCAGCGAGTTCTGCAGTCCGATCGCGTTGAGGATGACGTACAGCGGAATGAGCAGCGTGGCGTACGGCACCATGAGGATCGCCAGCACCAGCAGGAAGAGGGCGTTCTTTCCCGGAAAGGTGAATCGCGCGAACGCGTATCCGCCGAGGAACGACACCACCAGCGTCAAGGCGACGGTCAGCAGTGAGACGAAGATCGAGTTTCCGAGGTAGACCCAGATGCCCGACTGGAAGCTGGCGAGCTTGACGTAGTTCGCCAGGCCCCAGCCGTCGGACTGGCTGCTGCCGGCCTGCGGGCTGACCGAGGCGATGCCCGTCCACACCAGCGGGTAGAGGAAGATGATCGCGAGCGCGCCGGTGAAGATCTTCGAGGGAATGCCCCAGAGCTGGGGGCCACTGCGCGGACGTCGCGTGCCGCGCGGCACGACGATCGCGCGTGTCTGCGAGCCGCCGCCCACGCGGCGGTGAAGGTCTGTCGTAGCCATGTCAGGCCTCCTCGGGACGACGGAATGCGCGCAGCTGTAGCGCGTTGATGACGACCAGCGCGATCAGCACGATGACGGAGAGCGCCGCAGCGACGCCGAGGTTGTTCTGCCCCTGGAAGGCGACGTTGTAGATCAACTGCACGACGGTCATGGTGCTGTTGTCCGGCCCGCCCTTGGTGAGGATGTAGAACTGGTCGAACGCGAGAAGCGATCCCGTCACGCACATCACGGTGGTCAGGGCGAACGTGGGCCGCAGCAGCGGCAGCGTGATGGTGCGGAAGATCTGCCCCCGCGACGCGCCGTCGATGCGGGCGGCCTCGTAGATCTCTTCCGGGATGCCTTGCAGTCCTACCAGCAGCAGCAGCATGTAGAAACCCGCGAAGCGCCAGACGATGAGGAACACCGTCGACCACAGCGCCCCGTCGGGCGTGCCGAGAAAAGTGAAGCCCCAGGAGTTCATGAGACCGGCGAACGGCCCGGCGATCGGGGAGTACAGCACGTAGAAGAGAAGGGATGCCGACGCGAGCCCGAGTGCGCTGGGGAGGAGGAAGGCGGTGCGCAGGAAACCCTTCCACGCGGTCGACTCCTGGACCAGCAGCGCGAGCCCGAGTCCGAGCCCGATCAGGAGCACGGTGGTGATGGCCGTGTAGAAGAGCGTGAATCGGATGGACTGCCAGAACAGGCGGTGATCGACGGCGCGCGCGAAGTTCTCGGGGAAGTTCGGACCCATGTTGCCGCGCAGCAGCGGCCAGTCCGATCCCGACATCTGCAGGACGAGCAACAGCGGGATGAGGAACAGCGCGATGACGAACAGCGCCGTGGGAGCGGCGTACAGCCAGCCCTGCACCGGGCCGCCGAGCGCGGACCGGCGGTAGCGCGAGCGCCGAGGAGAACGAGTGGTGGTCACGTCCATTGCCTTCCGAAGAGGCGGGGTGCTGCCCGATCGGACAGCACCCCGCCGGGTATCACTGACCGAGAACCTGGGTGATCTGGTCGTTGTCGGCGTCGATGCTGGATCCGTCACCGAGGCACGGCGCCGCGCACCAGCGTCAGCCACGGGCTCCCTGGGGCGTTGAACGCCTGCTGGAAGTTGAGGGCCACCGGTGTCTTGCCCTTGGCGGCGACCTGGTTGATGGTGACCTGACGCGGGTCCTGGGAGGAGTACTGGTTGTCGGCGAGGTCGGAGCGCGAGACCGTGCTTCCCCCCTTGGCCAGCACGTCCACCTGCGCGGCGTCGGAGGTGAGCCACGAGAGGAAGTTCCAGGCCTGTGCGGCCTTCTTGGAGTCCTTCGAGACGCCGATCCCGTCACCGCCGACGAAGGTCGATGCTCCACCGTCCACTCCGGGGATGCCCGCGACGCCCGCGTCGAACTTCAGCCCCGACAGCAGAGTGGCCGGGAACGGCATCACGCCGACCTTGCCCTCCTGGAACCCGGCGACCCACGTCGCACCGGTCTCGTCCGCGGATCCCGGAGCGACGGCGCCGGAGCTCTGCAGGTCCTTCCACGTGGAGTACACCTTCTTGGCGGTGTCGCTGGCCAGGTCGGCCTTCTTGCCGCCGTCGCTCAGGACGTCGTCACCGGAGGCCCACACCGACGGGAACCACGTGAACACGAGGCATCCGCCGCAGTTGAGACCGGTGGACGTACCGGAGACGCCCGACTTGTTGAGGGCCTGAACGGCCTTGGCGTCCTTGGCGAACTCGTCGAGGGTGCTCGGGGCCTTCTCGGGGTCGAGGCCTGCTTCCTTGAAGAGCTCCTTGTTCCACATCAGCATCGAGAGGTCGAGCACGAACGGGAGGACGTACTGCTTGCCGTCGAGCGTTCCGGCATCCAGGTGTCCCTTGTTGATGCTGTCTTTGTAGCTGAGGCCGTCGATCTGGGCGGAGATGTCCTGGAAGAGGCCCTGCTGCACCCAGTTCGGCACATAGACGATGTCCGCGGCGAAGAGGTCGGGGAGACCGCCGGAGCCGGCCGCGGCACCGACCTTGGCGACGTAGTCGTCGTTGGGCACGACGGTCAGCTCGACCTGGTTCTTGTGGCTGGAGTTGTACGCGGCCACGAGGTCTTTGGCCTGCTTCTCCAGCGGTGCACGTGTCCACAGGGTGAGCGTCGTGCCGTCGTCCACGCCGTCGGCGGGGATGTCGGTCGGCGCGGCGGTGCTGCCGCCTCCGCCCGAGCAGGCCGCCAGACCGGCCACGAGCGCGCCGGTGGCGAGGATGGCTGTGGCCGCACGCAGGGTGAGCCGACGCCGGGATCGAATCATTGCAGTCTCCTCTTGAGCTCTTCGTTGAGCGGATGCTGGGCCTCGGCCGGACACCGCCGTTCGTGGGCTTCGAAAACTTTCGAAACCCATTTCGGGACGGTATCGTGGGCGAGGACGGTTCGTCAAGAAACCGGACGATAACGATTGAGACACCGGACGATGACACCTGCCGACGGCACTCGCGCCGCCACGCTCAGCGACGTGGCGCGTCGCGCCGGCGTGTCGATCGCCACCGCATCCAAAGCACTCAACGGCCGGGACGACGTGGCCCCCGCCCCGCGTCGACGCGTCGAGGATGCCGCCGCGAAGCTCTCCTTCACCCCCAACGCGATGGCGCGCAGCCTCCTCGCCGGTCGCACGGGAACCGTCGGTCTCCTGACGAGCGACCTCGTAGGCCGCTTCATGATCCCGATCCTGATGGGCGCGGAGGACGCCTTCGGCGCCGGCCAGGTCAATGTGTTCCTGTGCGACGCGCGAGGCGACTCGATCCGCGGGCAGCACCATCTGCGCGCGCTGCTCAGCCGACGGGTCGACGGCATCATCGTCGTCGGACGTCAGACGGATCCGAGACCCTCGCTCGGACAGGACCTCCCCGTGCCGATCGTCTACGCCTACTCCCCCTCCGACGACCCGCGCGATGTCTCGCTGACGCCCGACAACGTCGCCGGCGGTCGGATGGCGGTCGAGCACCTGATCTCGTGTGGCCGGACACGCATCGCGCACATCTCCGGCGATCCCTCGTACGCGGCCGCACGCGACCGCCTCGAGGGCGCACGCCAGGCCCTCGAGGCGGCAGGACTGTCCCTCGTGGGCGAGCCGCTGTTCTCCGCATGGAGCGAGGACTGGGGGCGGGATGCGGCGGCGATGCTGCTGACGCGGCATCCGGAGATCGATGCGGTGTTCTGCGGCTCGGACCAGATCGCGCGCGGCGTCATCGAGACAGCCCGCGAGCTCCGCCGCGACGTGCCGGATGACCTCGCCGTCATCGGCTATGACAACTGGGAGCTCCTGTCGGGCAGTTCGCGCCCGCCGCTGACGAGTATCGACGCCAACCTCGAGCATCTCGGCCGCGAGGCCGCGCATCGGGTGTTCGCCGCCATCGACGACGATGTGCGAGACGCGGGCACGAAGCTCCTGCCCGTACGGCTGGTCATCCGGCGTTCCACGATCGCGCATCGCTGACAGAGCCTGTGGTCGTCACGGCTGCGGCGCTCGGGGACCGGACGTCGGCACACGTCGAAGCGGGGCGACAGAGTGATCTGCCGCCCCGCTTCGGTGCGCGTCAGCGGATGTCGCCGTGGATCTCGAACGAGTCGATCGAACCCGCCAGGTAGGGATCGGCGAACTGCGACTTCCCCAGGTAAGTCGCCGGTGGTGTGCCCGAGGTCCTTGGGAGCCAGGGCCATGGCGGTGTTCTGGCCGACCTGCGTCCCGTTGACGGAGATCGTGCCGGTGGTCGTGCCGTCCGTGTTGGGCTGGAACGTCAGCTTGATCGTCGTCCACGATCCGGCCGTCATGGTGTAGTTCGTCGTGATCTGCGACTCCTCGCCGTTGCCACCCGTGGTGATGGCGAACAGCAGGTGGCCGTCACCGCCCTTCGGGGTCAGGAACATGTACTTCTGCGTCGAGCTGCCGAAGTCGAAGATCCTGCTGAAGGTGTCGACACTGTCGAGCTTCACCCGCGTGATGATGGTGGAACTGCTCGATCGCGCCATGATGTCGTCCGGGAGCTGTCCGTACACGCCGTCCGCGCCCGTCAAGCGGAGCACGGTGCTCGTGCCGTCGGTGGCGGTGGTCGCGGCCCCCTTGAGCGCAAGGTCGTTTCCGTTGCCGCTCGAGTCGGGCGACGTGCCGTTCGACGAGGAGTCGAAGGTGTAGGTCACCCAGTTCGTCGGCATCGGCTGCGGCGCGCTCACGACCACCTGCACGGAGTCGCTCGACGACAGCTCGCCGTCGCTGCCGGTCAACGTGAAGACGTAGGTGCCGGCCGCACTCACGGTGACACGGGGGTTCAGGATCGACGCGTTGCTGAACGTCGCCGTCGCGCCCGAGGGCTTCGATGTCACCGACCACGTGGTGGTGAGGGTGCCATTGGGGCTGCCGAGCCCGTCGTCGGTGGCCGCGCCGCTGAGGTCGATCGGGTCGAGCCCCACCGTGATGCCCGACTGATCGGCACCGGCATCGACCACGGGTGCCTGGTTGGCATCGGGCTCGGTCGATACGAGGTGCACGATGTACGACGACCCCGCGGGTACCGTGTACTTCACCACGGTCGGTGCACGCAGCTGTCCGGCCTGCGACGGCGGCACGTACACGTTGATCTTGCCCTGAGACGTGCCGTTGACCACCACGGCGTAGCTCCCCTGCGCCAGGCCGCTGACCGACAGCGATCCGGAGTGGGCCGCACCCGAGACGTTCTGCATGTCGATGCGGACATCGGCGCTGTTCTTGCCGACGATCGCCTGCGTGTACCGATCGTTGTCGAGGGAGAACGACAACTGCTGCGTCACCAGGTTCAGCCGGCGCGCGAGCCCATCCTTCGGGATCACGGTGTTGGAGTACTGGTCCGACGTCGTTGTCCCGCCGTACGCCACCGTGCCGAAGATCGGGTCGTCGGTGACGAGGTCGGTGCTGAGCGTCTGCAACGTGCCCCACAGCCCGAGATCGCTCTCGCCGGTCATCCCGCGCCACCGTTGAGCAGTTGGACGTTGGAGCCGCCGCCGAGGCCGAGCGTGCCGAGGTTGCCCTTCTCCGATTGGTACGTCCACGCGGACGCGCCGATGTTGGCCGGGTGGTTGCTGATCTGTCCGGAGTTGATGGAGGACAGCAGCGCGGTCTTCGCGGCGTAGTTGAGGCGTTGGAGCACCGACCGATCGGAGGAGCTCACCGCATTCGTTCCGGTCTGGAGCACCGACGTGTGGTTGATGTAGTCGTCGATCGCGTAACCGACGAGCGCGGTCGAGTACTGGAACTGCCACCAGTTCTCGCCGGTGATCGTGGTCGGGTCGGCGTACCAGTACCACACGGGCATCGCCCCTCTCGCCGCCTGCGTCTTGGACACGATGTCGCGCATGACGCGTTGGGCGTTGGTCGCATCGCTGTTGGCGTTGAGTTTGGCGAGCGTGTAGACGGACTCCTCACCGGTGTTGTCGTAGGTGTACTCCGACCCGTAGGGGTAGGTCTGCGCCGCGAAGCTCTGGTACTTCGTCGCCATCTTGGAGACGACGTCGTTCGCGGCCGCGGTCATACCCTCGGTCTGCAGCGCGGAGATGAGCGCGGGAGTGGTCTGCTCCCCCATCAGGCCGGTGCCGTAGTTGTAGGCGACGGGGCCGTCGTAGAGCTCCTTGAAGATCTGGTACGCGGTGTTGAGGTACCACTGCGCGGAGTGCGCATACGTGATCATCGACGGGTTCTGCTTCTCGATCTGATACATCGCGAAGCAGGTGTTGTAGATGTGCGGGTAGGCGTATCCGCGATAGCTCGGGGTGTCGTTGAGCGCTCCCGGCTTGCCCTGCTCCCAGAAGTCGTAGACCAGGTACGAGGTTGTGGTGGCCACCGCCAGCACTCCGACGGGCTCATCTTCCAGCCGCACGCCCTGGGACCCGGCGACGAACGCTACCTCGCCGGCAACGATCGTCTGGTGATCCTCGGTGATCGCATCTTCCACGGGCCTGTGGACCACGTCACGATGGCCAACACCGCGGCGGCCCGCGTCGCCACCCAGTACCTGATCGACCGCGGCCATCGGCGCATCGCCGCCATCGGGTCCAACCCGCGCATCCGGTCGGTGAGTGCCGCGTCTCTCTCCGGCTGGAGGGCTATCAGGACGCCCTCGCCGGGGCGGGCATGGAGCTTCGACCGGAGTACGTCATCCCCGCCGAGGAATGGCACCTCCGCGACGGGGCAACCGCCATGGCGCAGCTCCTGGCCCTGCCGGAGCGCCCCGACGCGGTGTTCTGCTTCAACGACACGCTGGCCTTCGGTGCCCTGCACACCGCTCAGTCGACCGGGCTCAGCGTGCCGGGCGACATCGCCGTGGTCGGGTTCGACAACGTTCCGTTCGCAGAGTTCTCGGTGCCGCCGCTGACGACGATCGAGCCCGGCACCGACGAGATCGCCAAGCTCGCGGTCGACCTCCTGGCGGCACGGGTCGAGGGACGATCGCTCATGCCGGTGGAGCTCGTCGCCAACTGCTCCTTGATCGCCCGCCAGTCGGCCTGACCCCGCGCGAGGCTTCACACGGCTTCGCGCGCCTCCTGCAGGGCGCCCGAGAGGAACGTGTCGAGCTCGGCGGTCGCCGTCAGCGGCAGCACGGCGGCGACGTACTGGTCGGGACGGACGACGACCACCACTCCCCCGCGCGACAGGCCACGCTCCGCGAAGATGTCGTCGGCGGTCCACGCGCTCGGCGCCGCAGCGTAGACCTTCTCCCAGTCGGTGAGTCCGAGAGGGCCCGTCCGCGGCAGGAAGATCTCGGGCACGCGCATGATGTCGACGCTCTCGTGCGGCTGCTGGTAGACCACCTTCACGTCGAACACGGCGTCGACATCGGCGCCGGCAGGAGTGAGGCGTCGCACCGGCGATCGCTCCGCCGACAGCCAGTCGGCCCAGTCGGCGAGCGCCGACGGCTCTCCCGGCTCGGGCGCATCGGCGAAGGCGTAGATGCGCCAGCGCCCGTCGGCGCGGGCGTGGTGGCCGAGGTGGACCGGGTTGCCGTCGCAGACCCGCACCACCTCGACGCTCTTGAACCGCTTGCCCAGGGGGAATCCCTCCGCAAGGTGCTGGTGCGCGGCATCCGTCACGATCATCGACGGACCGTACTGCGTCATGAACCCGGAGGGGAACTCGGCCGTCCCGAGGTAGAAGGTGGCCAGTTCTTGGGGGTCGGAGATCTCCTCCGGCTTGCGGGCCATGAGCGAGGACCACTCGCGGTCGAAGTCGATGAGCTGCTGGGCGACGGGCTGCCGCTCGGCGGAGTACGTCGACAAGAGGGATGCCGGGCTCAGGCCCGTGAGCACATGGCCGAGCTTCCAGCCGAGGTTGAAGCCGTCCTGCATCGAGACGTTCATGCCCTGCCCCGCCTTGGCGCTGTGCGTGTGGCACGCATCGCCGGTGAGGAAGACCCGCGGCGTGCGGGTGTCGCCGTCTTCGACGTCGTCGAAACGGTCGGTGACGCGGTGTCCCACTTCGTAGACGCTGTGCCACGCCACCTGCTTCACGTCGATCGAGTACGGATGCAGGATCTCGTTTCGCGCGTCGGATCACCTCCTCGACCGGGGTGTCGCGCACGCGATGCTGATCGTCGGGAACCTCGCCGAGGTCGATGTACATGCGACTGAGGTAGCCGCCCTCGCGCGGGATGTGCAGGATGTTTCCGGCGCGCGAGTTGATCGCGCATTTGGTGCGCCAGTCGGGGAAGTCGGTGTTGACGAGCACGTCCATCACGCCCCACGCGTGGGCGGCGTACTGGCCGACGTGCGACCGGCCGATGGCCTCGCGCACGCGGCTTCGCGCGCCGTCGCAGCCGACCACGGCGCGCGCACGGATCGAGCGCTCGTGGCCCACCCGCTCCCCCGCTGTGTGACGCACCCGCACCTCGACGGGAGCGGCCGGGTCATCCGGCACGGTGAGCCCCAGGAACTCGACGCCGTAGTCGGGCACGATGCGGCCAGGGCCGTGCGCTGCGGCCTCGGCGAAGTAGTCGAGCACGCGCGCCTGGTTGACGATCAGGTGGGGGAACTCGCTGATCTTCAGGGCGTAGTCCTCGGTGCGCGCCGTGCGCACGATGTCTCGGGGTTCTCCGGGTCGGGGCCCCAGAAGTTCATCCACGCGATGTTGTAGGCCTCGGCGACGATCCGCTCGGCGAAGCCGAAGGCCTGGAACGTCTCGACGCTGCGCGGCTGGATGCCGTCGGCCTGGCCCAGCGGCAGGCGACCGTCTCGACGCTCGATGATCCGCGTGGTCAGCTGTGGGAACTGCGACAGCTGGGCGGCCAGCAGCATCCCCGCAGGCCCTGACCCGACGATGAGGACGTCCGTCTCCTCGGGAAGGTCTTCCGGGCGATCGATGCCGGTGCCCGCCGCAGCAGCGACGCGAGGATCGCCGGAGACATAACCGTGGTGGTGGAACTGCATCGTCGGGTCCTTCCTGACGGCGTCGTCGGGATGTGTTCTATAATCGAACAAGCTGTTCTTTTATAGAAATTATCGTAGACGACCGCCTGACCACCGACAAGGATGCCGATGACCACCGCCCCCGCGTCGCAGACCCTGAGCCGCGGCATCCGTCTTCTCGAGGTGCTCGCCGACGCCCGCTCACCCCTCACCATCGACGATCTGGCCGCGACGGTGGGGGTGCATCGATCGGTCGCGTACCGTCTGCTGCGCACCCTCGAAGACCACGGGCTGGTCACGCGCGACGCGGCCGGCCGCGTGCAGCTGGGGCGCGGGGCTGGCAGCCCTCGCGGCGGGAGTGGCGCACGATCTGCAGGCCGAGGCGCTCCCCGAGCTCACCGCGGCCGCGAACGAGCTCGGAATGACGTGCTTCCTGGTGGTGCTCGACCACGACGAGTGCGTCACACTCACCAGCGTGGAGCCGCGTCATGCCGTCGCCCCCGTCGCCCAGCGACCCGGCACGCGGCATCCGGTCACCGTCGGCGCGCCGGGGAAGGCCATCCTCTCGGCGATGGCCGCGCTGCCGGTCGGGCTCCCGGACGACCTGGCGCGCGAGACGGCGGATGCCGCGGCGCGGGGGTATGCGACCAGCCATGACGAGGTCATCCCGACGCTGCGGGCGGTCGCAGTGCCCCTCACCGTGCCGGGCAGAGCACCCGCGGCCATCGCGGCGGTGTTCATCTCCAGCGCTCAGACCGACGCCGGCAATCGCCGCCCGGCTGCAGCGCTCAGCCGCGGCGATGCGGGCGGCTCTGGGCGGCTGAGCCCGCCCCCATCCCCGGGACGCGGAGGCGGGCCGACGTCGTTGCCGGCACAGCGAGGCGACGGCGGATGAGCCGACCGCGACGGTGGTGCCCATCACGGCCCCGATGAGCGTCTCGGGCAGGCGGTCTCGGAGCATGGCCGCCCGGGTCTGCGGGGCCGCAAGGCTCGCCCCGGCGTCCGCTGCCCCGGCGCCTCGGCGTACGCGAGCGCCGAAACCGCGAACGTCGTCGACCTATACTCGATCTCGTCCGGTGGCCACGCACCGCCGGTGCTCGAAAAAGGAGCACGCAGCGCCGCCCGCGCGAGACACATACGGCTCACACCGTCCGTCTCGCGAAAGGCTTCGCCATGCCCTCCGTCTCCGCTCACGTCGCCCACACCCTCGCACAGCACATCGACCACGTGTTCGGGGTGATGGGCAACGGGAACGCGTACGTGCTCGACGCCCTCGAGCGCAGCGGCGAGGTGACCTTCACCGCCGTCCGCCACGAGGCCGGCGGCGTCGTCGCCGCCGATGCCTACCACCGGGCATCGGGCCGTCTGGCCGCCGCCACCGCCACCTACGGCGCGGGCTTCACGAACACCGTCACCGCGCTGGCCGAGGCCGTGCAGGCGCGAGTGCCGCTCGTGCTCGTCGTCGGCGACGGCCCGACCTCCGGCCCCCGCCCCTGGGACGTCGACCAGATCGCCATCGCCTCAGCGGTGGGAGCGCGCACCTACACGGTGGGACGAGCGGATGCCGCCGCCACCACGGTCATCGCGATCGAGCACGCGCTCACCTACCGTGTGCCGACGGTGCTCGCGATCCCCTACGACGTCGCCGCGCGGGAGAGATCAGGAGAGATAAGAGAAAGGAGAGAGAAAGAGTAGAGGGAAAGAAGAAATAGTCAGTAGGTTAGAAGCCGCTGGGAGAGAATGTTGAGAGAGCACGGGAGAGGAAGAGAGGACACTCCCGCCCCGACCCTGCCCGAGCCCCTCGCCCCCGCGGGCCCCTTCGCGGCGGCCGCCGTCGATGCGGTGGTCGACGCCCTCGCCAGCGCTGGCCGCCCTCTCCTGCTGGCCGGACGCGGCGCGTGGGTGGCCGGCGCCGGACCCGCGCTCGGCGAGGTCGCCGACCTCACGGGCGCCGTCACCGCCACCACGGCCCTCGGGCGCGGGATCTTCCCTCGGGCGGAGTTCGACCTCGGCGTCACCGGCGGGTTCGGGGCGGAGCCCGCGATGGATCTGGTGCGGCAGGCCGACGTCGTGGTGGTGTTCGGCGCCGCGCTGAACCAGTTCACGATGCGCTTCGGCGAACTCTTCGCCCCCGGCACCCGGGTCTCCCAGGTCGACGTCGCGCCGTCGGCGACCCACCCCCACGTGGGCGGATACGTGCGCGGCGATGCGCGTCTGACGGCGGAGGCGATCGCGGCCGGACTGCGCGACCGGGCGGCCGTCTCCTCTCACTGGCGGGAGTCGCTCGACGTGGCCCCCTTGCGCGCGTACGAGAACGCGCCCGAAACCGCCCCCGACGGCCGGCTCGACCCGCGTGCGGTCGGCGAGCGCATCGGGGAGCTGCTGCCGGAGGACCGCGTGGTCGTCTCCGACGGCGGCCACTTCATCGGCTGGGCCAACATGTACTGGCCGGTCTCTTCGCCCGATCGCATGATGATGGTCGGCACGGCGTTCCAGTCGATCGGGATGGGCTGGCCTTCGGTCGTGGGCGCCGCCGTCGCCAAGCCCGGCGCCACGGTCGTCCTCACCACCGGCGACGGCGGCGGCCTCATGGCGCTGTCGGATCTGGAGTCGGCGGTTCGCGTGGCCAGAGGCAACGGCATGGCCGTGGTGTGGAACGACGCCGCGTACGGCGCCGAGGTCAACCTCTACGGACTCAAGGGTCTCGCACCGGCGCCGATGCTGATCCCCGAGGTGGACTTCGCCGACCTCGCCGCCGGGGTCGGGGCGGAGGGGGTCGTCGTGCGGTCGCTCGGCGACCTGGACCGGCTTGCGTCGTGGCGGAGCGAGCCCGCGGCATCCCGTCGGTTCCTCGTGCTCGACTGCCGCATCTCGGGCTCGGTCGTCGCGCCGTACCAGCGCGAGATCATCCGCGTGAACTCCTGATCGGCGCCGCCGTGCCCCCGCCCGCCTACGGGCGGGAACGGGGGCGGCGGACACCCGCGGTGCCGGTCAGGCCCGCGACAGTCCGTAGACCGGCGAGACCGACTGCTCGGCCTCGTGGTCGGGTCCGAGCGGGATGCCCGAGCGGTCGCGCAGAAGAAGCGTCGCGACGAGCCCGAGCACCGTCATCCCGGCGAGATACCACGTCACCGACAGGGTGGACCCGGTCGCTTTCACCAGGGCCGTCGCGATGGTCGGGGCAAAGGCGCCGCCCAGGATCGCACCGATCGCGTACGAGATCGAGACGCCCGAGAACCGGATCGAGGCGGGGAAGAGCTCGGAGTAGAGCGCCGCCTGCGGACCGTAGGTGAAGCCGAGGCCGATCGTCAGGATCGCAAGTCCCAGGAACAGCAGCCACACGTTGGCGGCGTTCACGAGCGGGAAGAGGTGGTGAACACGCCGACCAGCTGCAGGAATCCAGCCGGCGATGTAGGTGGTGCGCCGCCCGATGCGATCCGACAGGAAGCCGGCCGCGAGGGTGGACAGCAGCCAGGTGACGGCAGATCCGGTGACCGCCCACAGCACCGGTCCGCGGGCCAGGGCGACCGGCCCGTCGGGGTTGGTGGCGTAGTTCTGGATGTACCCGCCCGTGGTCATGTAGCCGACGGCGTTGTTGCCCGCGAAGACGAGGGCCGCGATCACCACGAGGAGCGCGTGCCGGCGGAACAGCTGGACGATCGGCATCCGTGCCTTCTCCTTGCGTTTCGGCCAGCTCGGCGAACACCGGGCTCTCCTCGACGCGTCGGCGGACGTACCAGCCGATGAGGATCAGCACCACGCTCAGGAAGGAACGGGATGCGCCAGCCCCACTGCGCGAACTGCTCTCCGGGCGCGATCATGGCCATGAGCGCCATCACGCCCGAAGCCAGCAGGGCCGAGGGGCACGCCGATCTGCGGCGAGGCGCCGAACGGCGCCGCGCCTGGTGCGCGGCGCGTGCTCGACGGCCATGAGCACCGCGCCGCCCCACTCCCCACCGGCGGAGAGACCCTGGAGGATGCGCAGGAGCACGAGCAGGATCGGCGCGGCGACGCCGATCGCCTCGTAGGTGGGGAGGACGCCGATGAGCGCGGTGGCGAGCCCCATCAGGATGAGGGTCCACATCAGCACGGCCTTGCGACCGAGCTTGTCTCCGAAGTGCCCGGCGAGGAAGGCGCCCAACGGCCGGAAGAGGAAGCTGATGCCCACCGTGGCGAAGGCGACCAGCACGCTGTCGCCGCCGAGGGGCTCGAAGAAGAGCTTGCCGAAGACCAGGCCGACCGCCGTGGCGTAGATGAAGAAGTCGTACCACTCGACGGTGGTGCCGACCACGGTGGCGAAGACCACGCGGCGGCGGTCGCCCGCGGTGGCGATGGTGCCGGTGGGGGTGAATCCCGGCGAGGAGGACGGCGACGGTGCTGCGCTCATGAGTGACTCCTGTGTCTGTTTCGGCGTCTCCGACGGTGAGCGGTGACGTCCTCGTCTCCGGCGTTCCTGCGAGGTTGCCGGGCATCGGTAGATCATATACGATTTCGAATACGACGCAACGGATGCCGCGAGTGAGGACGCTTCGATGGATCAGACCCCGGTCAGCCCGGCCTCCGCCGATGAGCGCTTCCTCGCGCTCCCCCCAGCGGCCGGGGAAGATCATCGCGGTCCACCTGAGTTACGACTCCCGCGCCGATCAGCGCGGACGGCGGCCGCAGCATCCGTCGTACTTCTTCAAGCCCTCCAGCTCCGTCCCCCTCGGGAGCGACCATCGAGCGGCCCGCCGGCCCCGAGCTGCTCGCCTTCGAGGGGGAGATCGCCCTCGTCATCGGCACGCCCGCTCGTCGGGTGGCTCTCGCCGATGCCTGGGACCACGTCGCCGCGGTCACCGCAGCGAACGACTTCGGGCTCTACGACCTTCGCGCGAACGACAAGGGCTCCAACGTCCGCTCCAAGGGCGGCGACGGCTACACGCCCCTGGGTCCGGACTGCTCGATGCCCGTGCCGTCGACCCCGGGGCTCTCCGCGTGCGCACCTGGCTCAACGGCGCGCTCGTCCAAGAAGACACGACCGCCGGCATGATCTTCTCCCTCCCCCGGCTGGTGGCGGACCTCTCGCAGCACTTCACGCTCGAGCAGGGCGACGTCATCCTCACCGGAACCCCCGCGGGCTCCTCGGTGGCCGGACCCGACGTCGTGGTCGAGGTGGAGGTCGACGTTCCCGGAGGACCGAGCACCGGACACCTCGTGACCACCGTCGTGCAGGGCGAGGCGCCCTTCGACGCCGATCTCGGCTCGCTCCCCGCGGTCGACGACGTGCAGCGCGCAGAGGCGTGGGGCTCACGCAAGGCGGCCGGCCTTCCCGCCGAGACCGGCACCGCCGACGCCGCCGAAACTCCTGATCCGGCGGACGCAGGCCGATCGGACGCGGATCTTCCTGCCTCTGTCAGAACTCCTGTTCTGGATCAGGCGCTGCGCGAGAAGCTCGAGCGCGTGCCCGTCGCGGGCCTGTCGGCGCAGCTGCGCAAAACGCGGCCTGAACGACGTCACCATCGACGGGGTGCGGCCGATGCACCCCGGGCGCAAGCTCGTCGGCGTGGCGCGGACGCTCCGCTTCCTCCCCCACCGCGAAGACCTCTTCGCTCGCCACGGCGGCGGCTACAACGCGCAGAAGCGCGCGTTCGACGCCGTCGGCGAGGGCGAGGTGATCGTCATCGAGGCCCGCGGCGAGAGCGGCTCGGGCACTCTGGGCGACGTCCTGGCGCTGCGCGCCCGCGCACGGGGCGCCGCCGGCATCGTGACCGACGGCGGAGTGCGCGACTACGACGCCGTCTCGGCCGTCGGCATCCCCGTCTACTCCCGCGGGGCGCATCCCGCCGTGCTCGGGCGCAGGCACGTTCCGTGGGAGCACGACGTGACGATCGGATGCGGCGGCACCACCATCGAGCCCGGAGACATCATCGTGGGCGACACCGACGGGGTCATCGTCCTCCCGCCCGCCCTCGCCGAAGAGGTCGTCGACGCCGCCCTGGCGCAGGAGGAGGAGGACGCGTGGGTCGCCGACCGCGTCGCCGAGGGGCATCCGATCGAGGGCCTGTTCCCGATGAACGCGCGATGGCGCGCCCGGTACGAGAGCGAAAGGGACTCTTGATGGATGCCACGACCCCGCCGACCCGGAGCAAGTCGCAGCAGGCGTACCACTGGGTGAAGGAGCGCATCGCGTCGCAGGAGTTCACACCCGGCTACCGCCTCGTCCTCGGGATGATCGCGGGCGAGCTCGACATGAGCGTCGTACCCGTGCGCGAGGCCATCCGTCAGCTCGAGGCCGAGGGACTGGTCACCTTCGAGCGCAATGTCGGCGCCCGGGTCTCGATGGTTCGACGACACCGCCTACCGCTTCAGCATGCAGTCGCTCAGCATCCTCGAAGGAGCCGCCACGGCCCTGTCGGCACGGGCGCTCACCGCCGACGACGTGCGCCGCGCCCGCCAGGTGAACGAGCTGATGGTCGAGACACTCGAACACTTCGACCCGCGAGCGTTCACGGCGTTGAACCAGGAGTTCCACGCGATCCTGTTCGCCAAGTGCGCGAACCCCCGCATGCTCGAGCTCGTGCAGGCCGAGTGGGCCCGCCTCGGGCACCTGCGCGACTCCACGTTCAGTTTCGTGCCGGGCCGCGCCGCCGAGTCGGTGCGCGAGCACGACAACATCCTCGTCCTCATCGAGACCGGTGCCCCGCTCGCCGAGATCGAGAAGACGGCCCGGCGACACCGCTCGGCGACGCTCGACGCGTACATGATCCACGAGCATCCCGATCAGGTGCTCGGCCTGCCCGCCTTCTGAGCTGTGCCTTCGGCATCCATCCTCTCCAACGAAGGAGCCCGCATGACCACCCCGCTCACCACCAGCCGCCGCACCCCGGCCGACCTCCCCGAGCGCATCCGCCACTACATCGGGGGCACCTTCGTCGACTCGGTCGACGGCGACACGTTCGACGTGCTCGACCCGGTGACCAACCGCACCTATCTCACGGCCGCCGCCGGCAAGAAGGCCGATGTCGACCTCGCCGTCGCCGCCGCCCGCAAGGCGTTCGTCGAGGGACCGTGGCCGCGGATGCTGCCGCGCGAGCGGTCTCGCGTGCTCCACCGCATCGCCGACATCGTCGAGTCGCGGGACGCGCGGCTGGCCGAGCTGGAGTCGTTCGACTCGGGGCTGCCCATCACCCAGGCGCACGGACAGGCGCGCCGGGCGGCGGAGAACTTCCGCTTCTTCGCCGACCTGATCGTCGCCCAGACCGACGACGCCTTCAAGGTGCCCGGTCGCCAGATGAACTACGTCAACCGCAAGCCGATCGGCGTCGCGGGACTCATCACGCCGTGGAACACCCCCTTCATGCTGGAATCGTGGAAGCTCGGACCGGCGCTGGCCACCGGCAACACCGTCGTCCTCAAGCCGGCGGAGTTCACCACCACTGTCGGCATCGCTGTGGGCGGGCATCTTCGAGGAGGCGGGCCTCCCGCAGGGCGTGTTCAACCTGGTCAACGGGCTGGGTGAGGATGCCGGCGACGCGCTGGTGAAGCATCCCGATGTCCCGCTCATCTCCTTCACCGGGGAGAGCCGCACGGGGCAGCTCATCTTCGGCAACGCCGCACCGTTCCTGAAGGGACTCTCGATGGAGCTGGGCGGCAAGAGCCCGGCCGTCGTCTTCGCCGACGCCGATCTCGAGGCGGCGATCGACGCGACGATCTTCGGCGTGTTCTCCCTCAACGGCGAGCGCTGCACCGCGGGCAGCCGCATCCTCGTGGAGCGTTCGGTGTACGACGAGTTCGTCGAGCGCTACGCGGCCCAGGCGAGCCGCGTGAGAGTGGGCTACCCGCACGATCCCGCGACCGAGGTGGGCGCACTGGTGCACCCCGAGCACTTCGAGAAGGTGATGTCGTACGTCGAGATCGGCAAGACGGAGGCTCGCCTGGTCGCCTGCGGGGGCCGACCGGAGGGTTTCCCGACGGGCAACTTCGTCGCACCGACCGTGTTCGCCGACGTCTCCCCCGAGGCCCGCATCTTCCAGGAGGAGATCTTCGGACCGGTTGTCGCGATCACCCCGTTCGACACCGACGAAGAGGCGCTCGCCCTCGCCAACGGCGTGCGCTACGGCCTCGCCGCCTACGTCTGGACCAACGACCTCACGCGCGCCCACACCTTCGCGCAGCAGATCGAGGCGGGGATGGTGTGGCTCAACTCCAACAACGTGCGGGACCTCCGCACCCCCTTCGGCGGGGTGAAGGCCTCGGGCCTCGGCCACGAGGGAGGCTACCGCTCCATCGACTTCTACACCGACCAGCAGGCCGTGCACATCACCCTCGGCCCCACCCACAACCCCACCTTCGGCAAGGACGCCTGACATGACCGATCGCGCTGAGATGACCCGCACCTCCTCCGGCTTCTTCGTCAGCCAGGAGGCCCCGATCCACGCCGCCGACCCGGTGCCCACTCCGTCGGTCCCGGCCCCCGACATCCTGCGCTGCGCGTACATGGAGCTCGTCGTCACCGACCTCGCAGCCTCGCGCGTCTTCTACGTCGACGTGCTCGGCCTCTACGTCACCGAGGAGGACGACGAGGCCGTCTACCTGCGCTCGACGGAGGAGTTCATCCATCACAACCTGGTGCTCCGCCAGGGCCCGGTCGCCGCCGTCGCCGCGTTCTCCTACCGCGTGCGCAGCGCGGACGACCTCGACAGAGCGGTCGCCTTCTACGAAGAGCTCGGATGCCGCGTGGAGCGCCGGTCGCAGGGATTCGCCAAGGGCATCGGCGACTCCGTACGGGTGACCGACCCGCTCGGATTCCCGTACGAGTTCTTCTTCCAGACCGACCACGTGGAGCGCCTGTCGTGGCGGTACGACCTGCACACGCCCGGCGAGCTGGTGCGCCTGGACCACTTCAACCAGGTGACCCCCGACGTCCCGCGCGCGGTCAACTTCCTGCAGTCCCTCGGATTCCGGGTGACCGAAGACATCCAGGACGAGGAGGGCACCGTCTATGCCGCGTGGATGCGCCGCAAGCCGACGGTCCATGACACCGCGATGACCGGGGGCGACGGACCCCGTATGCACCACGTCGCCTTCGCCACCCACGAGAAGCACAACATCCTCGCCATCTGCGACAAGCTCGGGGCGCTGCGCCGCTCCGACGCCATCGAACGGGGCCCCGGCCGTCACGGCGTCTCCAACGCCTTCTACCTGTACCTGCGCGACCCGGACGGGCACCGCGTGGAGATCTACACGCAGGACTACTACACCGGCGACCCCGACAACCCGGTCATCACGTGGGACGTGCACGACAACCAGCGCCGTGACTGGTGGGGCAACCCCGTGGTCCCGTCGTGGTACACCGAGGCCTCGCTCGTGCTCGACCTCGACGGCAACCCGCAGCCCGTCGTCTCCCGCACCGACTCGAGCGAGATGGCGGTGACCATCGGCGCCGACGGCTTCTCCTACACCCGCCCGGGCGACGACGAGCCGATGCCGGAGTACAAGCAGGGCGAGTACAAGCTCGGCCACCAGCTCTGACCGCGCGGTCGTCGAGCCAGCGCAGCCCCGGTCGTCGAGCGAGCGCAGCCCCGGTCGTCGAGCGAGCGCAGCCAGACGAAACGCCCCGACCCCTACGCAGAAGACGAGGAACACGGATGCTGACCCCCCGCCCAGATCGCGATGATCGCCGAAGAGCTGGCCGAGGCCGATCGCACGCACGGAGTCATCCCCCGCATCACGGCGCGTTACCCCGAAGCGACGGTCGAGGACTCCTACGCCATTCAGGGAGTGTGGCGCGACCGCAACATCGCCGCCGGCAGGCGCCTGGGGGACGCAAGATCGGGCTGACCTCCAAAGCCATGCAAGAGGCCACCGGGATCACCGAGCCCGACTACGGGGTGATGTTCGACGACACGGTCTAACCCGAGCGGTGCCGAGATCGAGACCGCACGCTTCTCCAACGTGCGGATCGAGGTCGAGCTCGCGTTCGTGCTCGCTGAGCCCCTCGAAGGACCGGACTGCACGCTCGAGGACGCGCTGGCAGCCATCGAGCACGTGGTGCCGGCGCGCTGGAGGTGCTCAACTCGCACATCGAGCTGGAGGGGCGGACCATCGTCGACACGATCTCCGACAATGCCGCCTATGGCGCGATGGTGCTCGGAGACGTACGCCTGCGCCCCGACGAGGTCGACCTTCCGTGGGTGCCGGGCGTGCTCTCCCGCAACGGCGAGGTCATCGAGACGGGCGTGGCCGCGGGGGTGCTCGGGCATCCGGTGACGGGCGTGGCCTGGCTGGCGAACAGGTTCGCGCAGCACGGCGCCCGGCTCGAGGCGGGCGAGGTCATCCTGGCGGGCTCGTTCACGCGCCCCATGTGGGTCGAGCGGGGCGATAGCGTGCGATGTGACTACCGAGAGCTGGGAGTGATCGAATGCCGTTTCGTCTAGCGCCCACCTTCCGCGCCCGACTGTCCGACGCCGCACGGCCGCTCGCGGGATGTGGGTGTGCTCGGGCAGTCCGCTCGTCGCCGAGATCTGCGCGGGCGCGGGCCTGGACTGGCTGCTCATCGACATGGAGCACTCGCCCAACGGCCTGGAGTCCACGCTCGCGCAGCTGCAGGCGGTGGCCGCCTACCCCGCGACCCCGGTCGTGCGCGTGCCCTACGGCGATGTGGTCACCATCAAGAGGGTGCTCGACCTCGGCGCCCAGAACCTCCTCGTGCCCATGGTGTCCCCCGTCGACGACGCCGAAGCCGTCGTTCGGGCCGTCCACTACCCGCCGCGCGGGGTGCGCGGCGTCGGAAGCGCTCTGGCCCGCTCGGCGCGGTGGAACCGGGTCGAGGGGTATCTCGACGACGCGTCGGAGCACGTTTCGCTGTTCGTGCAGGTCGAGACGGCCGAGGGGGTGGAGGCCGCCGCCGGGATCGCGGCCGTCGACGGCATCGACGGCGTGTTCGTGGGCCCGTCCGACCTGGCCGCGTCGATGGGCGTGCTCGGGCGCCAGACCGATCCCGCTGTCGCCGCCGCCGTCCGGCGCGCGTTCGACGCGGTGCGCGCCGCCGGCAAGCCCGTGGGGGTGAACGCCTTCGACCCCGCCATCGCCCAGGAGTACCTCGACGCCGGAGCCTCGTTCGTCCTCGTGGGCGCCGACGCGTGGCGCTGCTGGCGCGCGGCTCCGAGGCACTCGCCGCGCGCTGGTCCAGCGCCCACGCCCTCACGCCCCCCCTTCCTCCTGAGCCGTCCGTACGCAACCCCGGCGGAGAACCCGCGCGGGATGCCACGCTGGAGCCATGCATCGCGACCTCGGCAGCACGATCGTCCTCGACATCACCTCCCCCGCCCACCTCGTCTTCGCCGTCGGCGTGTCGCGGCACTACACGCCGGTGCGCGAGAGCTTCACCGCGAACGCTCGACGGCACCCCGGTGAAGCCGGAGGTGATCCGCGATGCGCACGGCGGCCGACTGCACAGCATCCGCTCCGATACCGGTCGCCTGGTGGTGGAGTACTCCGCCGCGCTCAGCGGACCCGGCGACGACACGCTCGCCACACCCGCCGATCGGATCGTCTACCTCCGCCCGAGCCGCTACGCCGAGTCCGACAGCCTGGCCGCGACGGCAGCGGCGGAGTTCGCCGGGCTCTCACCGCGAGAGCTGCTCACCGCCGTCTCGTCGTGGGTGGGCACGCGCCTGTCGTACGTGCCGGGGTCGAGCCTGCCCACCGACGGCGCGGTGCGCACGCTGCTCGCGCGTCAGGGCGTGTGCCGCGACTACGCCCACCTCTGCGTGGCGCTGCTGCGCGCGAGCGGGGTTCCGGCTCGGTTGGTGGCCGTCTACGCGCCCGGCCTGTCGCCGATGGACTTCCACGCCGTGGCCGAGGCGTGGATCGACGACCGGTGGTGCGTCGTGGACGCCACCACCCTTGCGCCGCGCTCGTCTCTCGTGCGGATCGCGACCGGACGCGACGCCGCCGACACGGCCTTCCTCACGACGGTCTCGGGCAGGAACGAGCTCGTCTCGGTCGAGGTGACCGCCGTGGCCGACACCCTTCCCGACGACGATCTCGACGAGCTGGTCACGATCCGCTGACCGGATGCCGCGCCGCCGGCGTTTGCGCGACCGGCCGCGAGGTGTCACCCTACCCACATGCGCGCCTGGCTGATCCGCTTCGTCTCGTTGTACGTCTTCGATGTGCTCGTGCTGCTGCTGATCGACGCGTTCGTGCCCGGGTGCGCGTGGGCTGGGCGGTGCTGTGGGCGGCGGTGATCCTCACGTTCTCGACCCTCTGGGTGAAGCCGCTCGTGCACCGGATCTTCCGCTCGGTCGCCGCGCGCTCCGCGGCGAAAACGGTCGAAGCTGCGCGAGAAGCTCGTGCAGCTCGGGCTGGTGCTGCTGGTCGCGGCGGTGGTCTGGGTGCTGACGCTCGTGCTCACGGGGGTGCGGGTGTCGGGCGGTGTCTGGACACTGTGGGGGCTGTGGGGCTACGTCGTCCCGCCGCTGCTGCTCCTGGTGGCGTGGGCCGTGTACGACGCGATCGACGACCTCGTCGAGGCGAAGGCGGGACAGCTCTGTACGACCGCCTGCGGGGTCGGGGGAAGACCACGGATGCCGCGTCCGCGCCCGCGGCTCCCCCTGTGCCGCTCCCGCGCGCCGAGGCCGCGCGGCGCGAGCTGTACGACGGTCTCACCCAGGAGCAGCGCAAGCTCTTCGACGAGCTGGACCGGGGGTGACCTGTGCGCCCGGTCCGCATGACGACCCTGTAACAAACCGACGCCCGCGTGCGTCGGTGTCGGACGAGCGCGAGAGGATGGACGACAGTCCCGCCGCGCCGACAGCACGAGCGCGCGCCGCATCTCGAGCCCTGGAGGCACCGTGTCTCGACCCCGTTCTCTTCGTCTGGCCCTGGTCGGCATCGCCGTCGTCGCGCTCGCACTGACCGGCTGCGCGTCCGGAACCACCTCGGGGGGCTCGACCGGCGGAGCCTCGGCAGACGCCGATGGCGGCTACGTCACGCCCGGCAAGCTCACGATCGCCACCGGCCAGACAGCGTACGAGCCCTACGTCATCGACGACGACCCGACCTCGGGCAAGGGCTTCGAGGCAGCGATCGCGTACGCCGTCGCCGACAAGCTCGGGTTCGCGAAAAACGACGTCGAGTGGGTGCGCACGAGCTTCGAGGCAGCCATCGCGCCGGGACCGAAGAACTTCGACTTCAACATCCAGCAGTACACGATCACCGACGAGCGCAAGCAGGCCGTCGACTTCTCCTCCCCCTACTATTCGGCCGCACAGGCGGTGGTGGCTCTCAAGGGCGGCCCGGCAGACGGCGTCACCGACATTGCCGGTCTCAAGAAGCTCACCATCGGCGCGATGTCGGGCTCGACCAGCGCGCAGACGGTCGACGAGGTCGTGAAGCCGGATGCCGCCCCGCAGCTGTACTCCTCGAACGAAGACGCCGTGGCGGCGCTCAAGGCGAAGCAGATCGACGCGTTCGTGATCGACCTGCCCACGGCGTTCCTGGCCACCTCGCAGTACATCGACAACTCCTTCATCGTCGGGCAGCTGCCCCTCGGCGGCATCGCCGACGAGTGGGGCGTCGTGCTCGCCAAGGGTTCCCCGCTCACCTCGAAGGTGTCGGAGGCCATCGATGCGCTGCGCGCCGACGGTACGCTCCAGAAGATCACCGACGAATGGTTGACCGCCGAGCAGAGCGTGCCGCAGCTCCAGTGACGTCGCACGTTAGCGTCATCACGTGACTTCCCACCGGCCGAGCGCGCTCGAACTCGAGCGTCGCGCGTACCGGCGCGGGCGCGAGCGACGCTCCGTGCTCATCGCCGTCGCGTCGACGCTCGTCTTCGCCGTCGTCGTGTGGCTGACCGTCATCAACACCGCCGGCTGGTCGGCCGTGCAGCAGGCGTTCTTCAACCCGGAGGTGGCCTGGCAGGCCCTTCCGAAGGTGTGGGACGGGTTCGTGCTCAACCTGCAGGTGCTGGCCCTCTCGGTGATCACCGTCGCCGCCGTCGCACTCGTGCTGGCGCTTCTGCGCACGCTCCGCGGTCCGGTGTTCTTCCCCCTGCGGGTGCTCGCGGCCGGCTACACCGATCTCTTCCGCGGGCTGCCGTTCATCATCGTGCTCTACCTCGTCGGCTTCGGTCTGCCGACGATCCTGAATGCCCGGGTGCCGGTGATCGTCCTCGGGGTGATCGCGGTGACCCTGACCTACTCGTCGTACGTGGCCGAGGTGATCCGCGCCGGAATCGAAGCGGTGCATCCGTCGCAGCGGCTCGCCGCGCGAGCCCTCGGCCTCGGCCACGGTCCAGACGATGCGCCGTGTGGTCCTCCCGCAGGCGCTGCGCAAGATGACCCGCCGCTGATGAACGACTTCATCTCGATGCAGAAGGACGTCGGCCTCATCTCGATCCTGGGCGCGGTGGATGCCGTCGCCGCCGCGCGATCGGTGGCCTCCCTCACCTACAACTTCACGCCGTACGTCGTGGCGGGCGTCCTTTTCGTGCTGCTCGCCATTCCCACCGTGCGTCTGACGGACTGGTACACGGCGCGGCTGCGCGCCCGGGAGCAGACGGGGTCCCTGCTGTGAGCGAGAATCCCGTGGACGACACCGTTCTCCAGGCGCGCGACGTGTGGAAGTCGTTCGGCGACACCGACGTGCTCCGCGGCATCGACCTCGATCTCGACCGGCACGAGGTGGTCGCCCTCATCGGCGCGAGCGGTTCGGGCAAGTCGACCCTGCTGCGCTGCCTCAATCTGCTCGAGCCCATCGACGACGGTCGCATCCTCCTCGACGGCGAGGACATCTCCGACCCCCGCGTCGACGGCAACGCCGTACGGGCGCGCTTCGGCGCCGTCTTCCAGAGCTACAACCTGTTCCCCCACCTCTCCGTCCTCGACAACGTGACCCTCGCCTCGCGGGTGGTCAGACGCGTCCCCCGGCGCGAGGCCGACGAACGCGCCCGGGTGCTGCTGGAGCGCGTCGGGCTCGCCGAGCGCGCCGACGAGCATCCCGACCGCCTCTCGGGCGGCCAGCAGCAGCGCGTCGCGATCGTCAGAGCGCTGGCGACCGACCCCGAGGTGCTGTTCCTGGACGAGATCACCTCGGCGCTGGACCCGCAGCTGGTCGGCGAGGTGCTCGAGCTGGTGCGGCAGCTGGCCGAGGAGGGGGCGACGATCCTCATGGCCACGCACGAGATGGCGTTCGCCCGCGACACCGCCCACCGCGTGGTGTTCCTCGACGGCGGCCGCATCGTCGAGCAGGGGCCGCCCGCCGACATCCTGTCGGCTCCGCGCGAGCAGCGCACGCGCGACTTCCTCGCCCGCTTCACCGCCTGAGCCGGGCAGGAGCGACGGTCAGGCGCTCGCGCGCTCGGCCGCCTCGACGACGTTCGTCATGAGCAGCGCGACGGTCATGGGTCCCACCCCGCCCGGTTGGGTGAGAGGTACCCCGCGACCTCGGCGACCTCGGGGGCGACGTCGCCGTAGACGCGGCTCTTGCCGGTCTCCGGGTCGATCTCGCGCGTGACGCCCACATCGAGCACCGCGGCGCCCGGCTTGACGTCTTCGGCGCGCACGATGTGCTTCACCCCCGCGGCGGCGACGATGACGTCGGCGCGGCGCAGGTGCTCGGCGAGGTTGACCGTTCCGGTGTGCGTGAGGGTCACCGTGGCGTTGATCGCCCGGCGCGTGAGCAGCAGCCCGATCGATCGACCGATGGTCACCCCGCGCCCGACCACCACACGACGTCCTTGCCCCTGAGGTCGTAGTCATTGCGCAGCAACAGCTCGATCACCCCGCGGGGGGTGCACGGCAGGGGCGTCGGTGATGGGCTCGTTGACGTTCAGCACGAGACGCCCCAGGTTGGTGGGGTGGAGTCCGTCGGCGTCCTTGGCCGGGTCGATGCGCTCGAGGATCGCGTCGGTGTCGAGATGCTTCGGCAGCGGCAGCTGCACGATGTAGCCGTGGCATGCCGGATCGGCGTTGAGGGCGTCGATCGCGCGCTCGACCTCTTCCTGCGTGGCGTCGGAGGGCAGATCCACCTGGATCGAGTTCATGCCGATCGCCTCGGACTGCCGGTGCTTCATCCCCACGTACAGCTGGGAGGCCGGGTCGGCACCGACGAGCACCCGTCGCGATGCCCGGCGTGACCCCTCGCTCCGTGAGAGCGGCCACCCGTTCGGCGAGCTCTGCGGTGATCGCCGCCGCAGCGGCCTTGCCGTCGAGTCTGATCGCGGTCATGCCGTTACTGCTGCAGGTCGGGGTAGAGCGGGAAGGCACCCGCGAGCGCAGCCACACGCGCGCGCAGCGCGTCGACGTCGGCACCCGGGATCAGCGCGAGCGCGATGATGTCGGCGACCTCGGTGAACTCCGCGTCGCCGAAGCCGCGGGTCGCCAGCGCCGGCGTGCCGATGCGCAGACCCGACGTGACCATCGGCGGACGCGGGTCGTTGGGCACCGCGTTGCGGTTGACGGTGATGTGGATCTCGTGGAGCAGGTCTTCGGCCTGTTTGCCGTCGATCGCGGCGTCGCGCAGGTCGACGAGCACGAGGTGCACGTCGGTGCCCCCGAGCGGACGGCGATGCCGGCATCCTTTCACGTCCTGCTGCGTGAGACGCTCGGCGAGGATCGCCGCTCCGCGCACGGTGCGCTCCTGGCGGTCCTTGAACTCGGGGGTCGCGGCGAGCTTGAACGCCGTGGCCTTCGCCGCGATCACGTGCATGAGCGGGCCGCCCTGCTGACCCGGAAGACCGCGGTGTTGATCTTCTTGGCGAGGTCTTCGTCGTTGGTGAGGATGAAGCCCGAGCGAGGTCCGCCGATGGTCTTGTGCACCGTCGAGGAGACGACGTGCGCGTGCGGCACGGGCGAGGGGTGCACCCCCGCGGCGACGAGCCCGGCGAAGTGAGCCATGTCGACCCACAGGTACGCGCCGACCTCGTCGGCGATCTCGCGGAAGCGCGCGAAGTCGAGCCGGCGCGGGTACGCCGACCAGCCGGCGATGATGACCTTCGGCTTGTGCTCGAGGGCGAGACGGCGCACCTCGTCCATGTCGATGAGGGATGTCTCGGGGTCGACGCCGTAGGCCACGATGTCGTAGAGGCGGCCCGAGAAGTTGATCTTCATGCCGTGCGTGAGGTGGCCGCCCTGGTCGAGGGCGAGGCCCAGGAGCGTGTCGCCGGGGCGGGCGATCGCGTGGAGGACGGCGGCGTTGGCCGTGGCACCCGAGTGGGGCTGCACATTGGCGAACTGCGCGCCGAACAGCGACTTCGCGCGGGCGATGGCGAGCTCCTCGGCGACATCGACCTCCTCGCAGCCCCCGTAGTACCGACGCCCGGGGTAGCCCTCGGCGTACTTGTTCGTGAGCACCGAGCCCTGGGACTGGAGCACCGAGACGGGCACGAAGTTCTCCGACGCGATCATCTCGAGGTAGCCGCGCTGGCGGTCGAGCTCACGCTGGAGCACCTCGGCGATCTCGGGGTCGACCTCGGCGAGCGGGGCGTTGAAGTACGGATCGGTCATGGCGATCTCCTTGACGACGGCTTGCAGGAAAAGGTGTCCACATCGGCCCAGGCGCGCGGTCGAATGCCGTAGTCGGGTCGCTCCCCGGTGGTTTGCCCACCTCAACGCCAGTCGCGACACCCCGAGCATAACGGATGCCGGTGGTACGCTCGGCCCGCTCGCGTCGACGGCCGCACGATCGAGGGAGTCCCGATGCCCCGGATCATCCACTCCGTGCGCCTGGTCTCCGCCGGGACGGTGACACGACGACGCCTGGGTGCTCATCGACGGCGGCCGGATCGCCGCGACCGGCACGGGAGAGGGCTGGCGCGCCCGCGGCGCTGACGCGTCGGTGACGGATGCTGTCGCCCTCGCCGGTCGCGGAGCGGTGCTCACGCCCGGCTTCATCGATCTGCACGGCCACGGCGGGGGCGGAGTCTCGTACGACGACGGACCCCGCCGCGGTGCGCGCGGCCCGCGCCGTTCATCGCGCCCACGGCACGACGCGCGCCGTGATCTCTCTCGTCACCGCGCCGTTGGACGAGCTCGCCCGACGCGTGTCGATGGTCGCCGACGTGGCGGGCACCGATTCCGATGTGCTCGGGTCGCACCTGGAGGGCCCGTTCCTGGACCCCGGCCACCGCGGTGCGCACGACGCGGCGCTCCTGCGCGCCCCCGTCGCCGACGACGTGCAGCGCCTGCTCGACGCGGGGCGCGGAACCGTCCGGCAGGTGACCCTGGCGCCGGAGCTGCCGGGGGGCATGGCGGCGGTCGGCCGGATCGTGGCGGCGGGAGCCGTCGCGGCGATCGGCCACACCGGAGCCGATGCGGCGACCGCACGTGCCGCGTTCGATGCCGGCGCGACGATCCTCACCCACGCCTTCAACGCGATGGAGCCGCTCGGTCACCGCTCCCCCGGTCCCGTCGGGGCTGCGACATCCGATCCGCGCGTCACCCTGGAAGCGATCGCCGACGGCGTGCATCTCGCTCCGGAGGTGGTGCGACTGCTCTTCGGTGCGGCACCGGACCGGGTCGCGCTGATCACCGACGCGATGGCGGCCGCCGGCGCACGCGACGGGCGCTATCGCCTGGGCGGGCTCGACGTCGACGTCGTGAACGGCACCGCGCGGATGGCGGGGGGCGGCGCCATCGCGGGATCCACGCTCACGCAGGACCGCGCACTGCGCTCGGCGGTCGCATGCGGCGTCGGGCTCGCCGAGGCGGTGCACGCCCTCACCACCGCCCCGGCCCGCGCCGTCGGCCGCGGCCACGACCTCGGCCGGGTGGAGGCGGGATTCCTCGCCGACGCCGTGCTGCTGACGGCAGACCTCGAGGTGCGGCAGGTGTGGACCGCGGGCGTATCGCTCTGAGGCGTCCGCGGCAGCCGCTTGCCTCGCCCCGGGCGGAGACGATGAAGGGGCCGCTGCAGCCCCAGCTGCAGCGGCCCCGGTCCCCCCGGACGAAAGAGACTGCTCGCACGGAGCCCCCCGGGTCTATGCGGCCCCCGCGAGCCACCCCAGATGGCCGCAGAGATCCCTTCCTGCTTGATGAGAGCGACACCTCGTCGTTCTATGACGCGATTCTCGGAACTTTTTTTCGCGGGGCTTCTTCGCGCTGATTTTCCGGGCTTCGGACGCGACGCCGCGGGAGGCCGCACCCCGCGAAACGCGCTCTCGGAAGCCGATGACTCCACGGAGGGCCAGAATGGGTCCGTCGCGTAATAAATCCGTCGGGGCGGACTCTCATGGTCGAGCGAGTTTTTCCCGCGCACCCCGACCCCTCGCCTGGACGCCCTATGAACGACGAACCCGATCAGCCCGACGACGCCGCTGCCGAATCCGGCCCCTCCGGACGCCGAGCTGGTCCTGCGCACCCGTTCGGGCGACGCCGCCGCCTTCGGCGAGCTGTGGCGGCGCCACTACCGCTCGGGGATCGTCGTCGCACGCGCGGTCACCTCTGCGTCCGAGCCCGACGACCTGGTGCAGGAGGCGTACGCACGCATCTACCAGGCGATCCAGAAGGGCGGGGGCCCGACCGGTTCGTTCCGCGCCTACCTGTTCACGAGCATCCGCAACGCGGCGGCGGCGTGGGGCCGCGCGTCGAAAGAGACGGCGATCGACGAGCTCGATGCGGTGGCCGATCCGACGTCGACCGCGCAGGCCGCCGAGGACGCCCTGGACCGAGGTCTCACCGCACAGGCGTTCCGAAGCCTCCCCACCCGGTGGCAGGAGGTCCTCTGGTACTCCGAGATCGAGCAGATGGCACCGCGCGAGATCGCGCCGCTGCTGGGGATGAAGCCGACGGCCGTCGCGCAGCTCGCTTTCCGCGCACGCGAAGGACTGCGGGAGGCGTGGATCCAGGCGCACCTGCAGAGCCTCGAGAACGAACCCTGACTGCCAGTGGACCGTCGAACGGCTGGGAGCATACGCCCGTAAGAACCTCTCCACGCGGGACCGGAGCAAGGTGGAGAGCCATCTCGAGCAGTGCGCGCGGTGCACGATCGTCGCCGCCGAAGCACACGACGTCTCGCACCGCCTGGCGCTCGTTCTCCTTCCGCTCGTGCTGGGCGTCTCGGGAGCCGGCGTCTACCTCGCCTCCGTGCAGTCCGGGGGCCGCCCCCGCCGTCGCGCTGGCAGCGATGCCGTCATCGGTGCTCCACGGTGCCGTGACGGCGACATCCGCGGGTGGAGGCGGCGTCGGGGGGCGGCCGGCGGTTGCCGGCGGCCATGCCGGAGCCGCGGGCGGATCGTCGGGCGTGGTCGGCGCAGCGACCAGCGTCGGCGCGGTGGGAGCCGTCGCTGGCATCGCCGGAGCCGTGGTCGGTGGGGCGGGAGCGGGCCGCAGCCGCCACTGGCGGGTCGACCCTCGGTGTCGGAGCTCTTGTCGGGCTCGTCGCTGCGGGAACACTGGTGGTCGGAGGAGTGACGGCGGGAGCGATCGTCCTCCCCCAGATGCTCAGTGCGCCACCGCCCGCGGTCGTCGCGGCTGCCCCGACGGCAGGAGGTTCCCCGGCCACCGCGGCGCCGACTGCGACCACGCCACCGGTGCCGCCGATCACACCCACGGCGGTGCCCACGCCTGCACCCCCACCCCCACCCTCGGCTCGTCCCCGACCCATCCTCGCCGCCGTCAGCGCAACCGGGCGCCACCGCCTCGCCGAGCCCGCGGCCAGCACCCTCACCGAGCGCCACACCCTCACCGAGCGCCACACACCCACCGACCCACACCCACACCCGTGACCCCACCCAAGCCGGAAGGTATCCCGGCCTTCGGGTCGTACTGGCTGCAGTTCCCGACCCTCACGGTGCCGATCACCGGCACGCCCGGACAGCGCGTTCAGGTGATCATCGGCGACACACTCCAGACCACCGTCACCTTGTCGTCCGCGGGCACCGCGAGCGCGGCTATCACCTTGACCCAGAACGACTACGACACGCAGGACCTCACCATCCGCTACGTCGTGGGCGACGCGCCCGGACCACTCGTCACGGGCGACGAAGCGGGCGTGGCGTTGCGCGACATCCCGATTGCAGACGTCGCCGCCGCCGCCGACGTCCGCGCCGACGGTGCCCACCGCGTGCATCGCGTACGGGTATCCGACGATGTCGTGCACACTCACCGTCTCGGGTGTACCGGGAGCATACGTGCGTGTGTCGATCGATTCGGTCGCAGGCAGCCCGATCCTCCTCGACGGGAACGGCACAGCGCACGTCCCGCTCAGCGTGACCTGGACGCAATGGCAGAGCAATGTACCGCTGCAGGTGCAGTACGTCTCGGGCACGCGCACCGGCGGCGGCATGAGCGTTCCCGATCCAGTCGGTCGTGTTCGTGCCCTTGTAGAATCGAGAGATGTCCGACACCCGCGCGTCGCGCCCGAGGCACCCGCAGCACCGTTGCCCGCCGGCACGCGTCCGGCGCTGTCGGCGATCGACGTGCTCGCGGTCGCCTGCGAGCTCTTCGCCTTCGGCACCCTGGCGTTCTGGGGCTTCGCTGCGTGGCCCTTCCCGTGGAACATCGTCGCCGGGGTCGGCGCGCCCGTCCGTCGCGATCCTGCTGTGGGCGTTGTTCGTGTCGCCGCGGGCCGTCCTCTCCGTGCACCCGTTCGTGCGCGGCGTCGTCGAGCTGCTCGTCTACGCCGCGGCCACGATCGCGTGGTGGAGCGTCGGGGCGACGTGGATCGGGCTGGTGTTCGCCGTTGTGGCGGTCGCCGTCGGCGTGATCGCCGGCAGACGCCGTTTCGCATGAGCCCCGACGTCCTCGCGCTCCTGCGCGAGGAGCTCGGCCATCGCGTCGACACCACGCCCTCGAGCCTCGACGCGGCCCGCGCCGACAAGTCCGGCCACGCTTCGCCCGGGCCTCCGCTCGCCGTCGTGCACGCGGCATCCGTCGGCGACGTGCAGGCGACGCTGCGGATCGCCTCCCTGACGCGAACTCCCGTCGTGACGCGCGGAGCGGGCACCGGTCTGGCCGGCGCGCCAACGCCGGCCCGGGCGAGATCGTCCTGTCGGTGCGCGGCATGGACCGCATCCTCGAGGTACGGCCCGACGACCTGCTCGCCGTCGTGGAGCCGGGGATCATCAACGCCGACCTCAACGCCGCCCTCTCCGCCGATGGACTGTGGTGGGCGCCCGATCCGGCGAGTCGGGCGATCTCCACCGTCGGCGGAAACATCGCCACCGGGGCCGGAGGACTGCTCTGCGCGAAGTACGGCGTGGTTCCGCGACGCGGTGCTCGGCGTGGATCTGGTGCGCGCCGACGGCAGTCTTCTCCGGCTCGGGCATCGCAGTGTCAAAGGGGTCACCGGGCTCGACCTGACGTCGCTGGTGATCGGCTCCGAGGGCACGCTCGGCGTCGTGGTCGCCGCGACGTTGAAGCTGCGCCGCGTGGTCCCCGGCGAGGTCTGCACGCTCGCGGCGACCTTCCCCGACGTGCGGTCGGCCGCGGTCGGGTCCGCGGCGGTGACGGCGGCGGGAGTGCAGCCGGCGGTCATGGAACTGATGGATGCCGCGTCCCTCGCCGCCGTCCACGCACTGCTGGGTCTGAGCGCGCCCGCCGCGGGAGTCGCGCAGCTGACGGTCCAGACCGACGGGGCGGCGGCCCGCGCCGAGGCGGAGGCGATCGCGACGGTGCTGCGCGCGGCGGGCGGGACGGTGTCACTCGCGTCCGACGCGGCCGAGGGTGAGCGACTGCTGACCGTGCGCCGCTCGATGCACGCGGCGATGGAGAGTCTCGGCACCACGCTCATCGAAGACGTGGCGGTGCCCCGCAGCGCACTGCCGGAGATGTTCGACGAGATCGCGCGCGTCGAGCGCACCTACGGCGTCACCGTTCCGACCGTCGCCCACGCCGGCGACGGCAATCTGCACCCGAACTTCGTCTTCGATGGACCGGAGGTTCCCGCCCGGGTGTGGGAGGCGGCGGATGACCTGTTCCGAGCGGCACTGCGCCTGGGCGGCACGCTCACCGGAGAGCACGGGATCGGAGTGCTCAAGCGGCGCTGGCTGGCGGACGAGCTCGGCGACGAGCAGTGGGAGCTGCAGCGGCAGATCACGCGCCTCTTCGACCCCCTCGGCATCCTCAATCCCGGAAAGGTCTTCACCCCGTCTGAATGATGCCGAAACAGATCCCTTTCGCTCAAACCGCAACGACGACACCCCGGCGTCGCCGAAACAGAGCAGATTCGGCGAGCGGAAGAGAAGCGCAGTCGTGACGAGACTGTTGCCTCCCTCTCAGTGACCGTCCTTTACCATGACGGAAGGGGAAAATTCTTTAGGGGGTACGTGCGTGACCGATCTGGCCACCAAACCGAACGCCGACGAGGCGCCCACGGGCGCGTTGTCGACCACCGAGGTGACCGCGGATGCGCCCACTTCCGCCCAGCCCGACGCCGGCAGCGGTCAGGGCGGCGAGCCCACATACGCCTGGGCACCCGCCGAGCCCGCGCCGAAGAAGCGCCGCCTCGGCCTGTGGATCGGAATCCCGGCCGCGGTCGCCGTCGTTGCTGTCGTGGCGTCATCGCTCGTGCTGATCGCCCCCGGCACCGCGATCGCCGGCGTCTCGGTCGGCGGTCTGACCCCCGGTTCGGCCGCCGAGGCTCTGCAGCAGCGCCTCGCCGCAACGACCGTCGTGCTCACCGGTCCGGGCGGCGACGCGCGCGTCACGGGTGCGCAGCTCGGTGCCAGCGTCGACGCGCAGGCGCTCGCCGAGAAGGCGTTCTCCGAGAAGCCGATGTGGAACCCGACGACCTGGTTCGCCGCCCCCATCGACGCGCAGGTGACCGTCGATCCCACGAAGGCCGCCGCAGCGCTGCGCGAGGTCGCCCCCACGCTCTACACCGACCCCGTGGGCGCCAAGATCGCCTTCGATCCCACGTCGGCGACCTACACGGTCACGGCCGCTGTGCCCGGCGAAGGAATCGACCTGAAGGGCGTCGAAGGCGCGCTCCACGACGCCTTCGCGAACGGCCGCACACGCGTCGACCTGTCGCCGACCATCGCGCCCGTCGACGCCGCGGCCACGACGACCGCCGCGCAGGCGACCGCCGACAAGCTCAACGGGATGCTCGACACCGTCGGCTTCTACATCGGCCAGGAGCGCACCGTTCCCATCGACCGCGCGGTCGCGGCGTCGTGGCTGACCGTGTCACCCGACAAAGACGGGAGCTTCCGCATCACGGCGAGCGCCGCGGCCATCCAACCCACCGTCGATGCACTGCCCGCGGCGGTCAACCGCGCGCCGGTGAACGCCACGATCATCACCGACACCGCGGGCAAGGCTCTGAGCGACGAGACGGCCGGCGTCGTCGGGACGTACGCTGGGCTCCACCGACGGTCTGGCCAACTCGGCCGCCGCGCAGCTCGGCCAGGGCAACGCCGTCATCCCGATCTCGGTGAGCGAGACGCCCTTCGCGAGCGTCACGCTGGCGCGCCGCATCGACGTCGACCTCAGCGAGCAGCGCACCTACCTGATCGAGAACGGGCAGGTCGTGCAGTCGTGGGCGATCTCATCGGGCCTGTCCCCCAACGACACCCCCACCGGCAACTTCCGCATGCAGGCGCACGTACGTATCCAGGGCATGGGAAACAAAGACCTCACGCAGCCCCCGTACTACTACACGCCCAACGTGCCGTGGGTGTCGTACTTCAACGGTGACATCGCGTTCCACGGGACCTATTGGCACAACAACTTCGGCCACCCGATGAGCCACGGCTGCATCAACATGACCATCGACGCCGCGCAGTACGTGTACACCTGGGCGCCCTTGGGCACCGAGGTGTCCGTCCACTACTGATCGACGTGGTGTCCTGCGGCGTCGCGCGCCGCGGAAGGGCTGGGGCGCATCCCGCTAGGGTGACGCTGTGTCCTCGCCCCGTATCCTGTCGATCGACGCCGGCCAGACCGGCGTGAAGGTGCGCGCGCCCGGTGCGGTCCCCGATCGGATCTACCCCGGCATCCGCACCGACGAACCGCTTCTGCCCCAGCTCGCCGCGGTCGCGCGCGACGCCGTCGCCCGCGACCCCCACGAGGGCGCCCACGTCGACACGGTCACCGCGGGGGTGTCGGGGCTTGACGGCCGCCAGCGCCGACCCCGCGGCCCTGGTCGCGATGCTCGACGAGACGGGCATCGTCCGTGCCGCCATCGCACACGACTCGATCACCTCCTACCTCGGTGCGCTCGGGGCCGAGCCGGGTGCTGTCGTGGCCGCCGGAGGAGGTGTCGTGACCCTCGCCGTCGGTCGGAGCTCGATCGCCCGCGTCGACGGCTGGGGGTACCTGATGGGCGACGCCGGGTCGGGCTTCTGGATCGGGCGGGAAAGCACTGGTCGCCGTGATGCGCGCCCACGACGGTCGAGGACCGCAGACCGCGCTCACCGACGTGGTCGCCGCACGCTGGCCCGACCTCGAGACGGCCTACGTCGGTCTCCAGGCGGACGAGCGGAAGGTCAGCGTCATCGCCTCCTTCGCGGAGCCGGTCGCCGCGGCCGCCGACGACGGCGACGCGGTGGCGCTCGACATCACCCGCCGCGCCGCGCGCGAGCTCGCCGGGAGCGCCGTCGCCGGCCTCGAGAGGGTCGGTCTGGCCGGCGTCGCGGGCCGGTGTGCGCGATCGGCGGCGTCTTCCGCTCGGCCCGTCTGCGCTCGGAGTTCGAACGACGGGTTCTCGAGCGGGCGTCGCACGCACGCGTGGTGAGCCCCCGGGGCGCAGGGATTCGACGGGGTCGCTCTGCTCACCCAGTTGGGCCAGGAGCATCCGCTCTCCGCCTCCATCCACCGCTCCTGGTGAGCGGCCGCTGACGCCGATCGCCCGCCCGCGGTGCGCGGACGGGCGATCGGGGTGTGCCGGCCGACGAGGGTCAGGGCGATGCCGTCGACGATGGCGTTGAGGGTCTCGGACGGGCGCATCACGCCGGCCACACGGTCGGCGTCGGGGCGGTAGTAGCCGCCGATGTCGACGGGCGAGCCCTGCACGGCGATGAGCTCGGCGACGATCTCCTCCTCCTTCGCGGCGAGGGCCTCGGCGACGGGAGCGAAGGCCGCGGCGAGCTCGGCATCCTTCTCCTGCGCGGCCAGCTCCTGTGCCCAGTACAGGGCGAGGTAGAAGTGGCTGCCACGGTTGTCGATCGTCCCGAGCGCGCGACCCGGCGACTTGTCGTTCTCGAGGAACGTGCCGGTCGCGGCGTCCAGCGTGTCGGCGAGCACCTGCGCCTTGGCGTTGCCGGTGAAGCCCGCGTAGTGCTCGAGCGACGCGGCCAGGGCGAAGAACTCGCCGAGGGAATCCCAGCGCAGGTAGTCCTCGGCGGGGAGCTGCTCGACGTGCTTGGGCGCCGAGCCGCCGGCACCCGTCTCGAAGAGGCCGCCGCCGGCGAGCAGCGGCACGATCGAGAGCATCTTCGCCGACGTGCCGACCTCGAGGATCGGGAAGAGGTCGGTGAGGTAGTCGCGCAGCACGTTGCCCGTCACCGAGATGGTGTCGAGTCCGTGGCGCAGACGCGCGAGGGTGTAGCGGGTGGCCTCCGCCGGAGAGAGGATGCTGAGCTCCAGCCCGCGCGTGTCCATCGTCGCCAGCGCCTGGTAGACCTTGGCGATCACCTGCGCGTCGTCGTGGGCACGGTTGACGTCGAGCCAGAAGACCGCGGGCGCAACGTGGCGCGGGCGCGGCGGACGGCGAGGGCCACCCAGTCGACGACGGCGATGTACTTCGTCTGCGTCGCGCGCCAGATGTCACCCGCCTGCACATCGTGCTCGATGGCGACCTCGCCGTCTCCGTCCACGATCTCGACGCGCCCGTCCGCGGCGATCTCGAACGTCTTGTCGTGGCTGCCGTACTCCTCGGCCGCCTGCGCCATGAGACCGACGTTCGGCACCGTGCCGATGGTCGCCGGGTCGAGCGGGCCGTTGGCGATGACGTCGTCGATGACCGCCTGGTACACGCCGGCGTACGAGGAGTCCGGGATGACGGCGAGGGTGTCGTCCTCGCCGCCGTCGACGCCCACAGCTTGCCCCCGTTGCGGATGAGGGCGGGCAATCGAGGCGTCCACGATCACGTCCGACGGCACGTGCAGATTCGTGATGCCACGGTCGGAGTTGACGTACGACAGGCGCGGACCCTTCTCCAACGCCCTCGCGGATCTCGCCCGCGATCTCCTCCCCGCCGTCGACGTTCGACAGGCCCGCGAGGATCGAGCCGAGGCCGTTGTTCGGGGTGAGTCCGGCGGCGGCGATCTGGTCGCCGTGACGGTTCGAACACCTCGGCGAGGTAGGCCTTCACGACGTGGCCGAAGATGATCGGGTCGCTGACCTTCATCATCGTGGCCTTGAGGTGGACCGAGTACAGCACGCCCTCGGCCCGGGCCGTCTCGAGGGTCTCGGCGAGGAACGCGTCGAGGGCTGCCGCCGAGAGGAAACGTGGCGTCGATTGATCTCGCGCGGGAGGACCTTGAGGTTCTCCTTCAGCACGGTCACCGTGCCGTCTTCGGCGACGTGACGGATCGTCAGCACGTCGTCGTGGGCGGCGACCCACGACTTCTCGTTGCTCGTGAAGTCGTCGTGGCCCATCGTGGCGACGCGGGTCTTCGAGCCGGTCGGGAAAGGCTTGTTGCGGTGCGGGTGCTTGCGGGCGTACTGCTTCACCGAGAGGGGCGCGCGACGGTCGCTGTTGCCCTCGCGCAGCACGGGGGGTTGACGGCGGAGCCCTTGATCCGGTCGTAGCGGGCGCGGACGTCCTTCTCCTCGACCGAGGAGGGCTCGTCCGGGTAGTCGGGGATGTCGTAGCCGGCGGCCTGGAGCTCGGCGATGGCCGCCTTCAGCTGCGGGATCGACGCCGAGATGTTGGGCAGCTTGATGATGTTCGCCTCGGGGAGCGTCGCGAGACCGCCGAGCTCGGCCAGAGCGTCGCCGACCTGCTGCTCGGGGGTCAGCCGCTGCGGGAAGGCGGCCAGCACACGCCCGGCGAGCGAGATGTCGCGGGTCTCGATGTCCACCCCGGCCTGGCCGGCGAAGGCCTGGACGATGGGCAGGAACGAGGCGGTCGCCAGAGGGGGCCTCGTCGGTGTAGGTGTAGATGATGGTGGACTCGGGCACGTCTGATCTCTCTGTCGTGAGCGTCGTGGGGTCGTCGTCCAGCCTATCCCACGGGCGCGAAGTCTCTTGATATCGAGATACTTTGCGCATGAACTCCGTGTTACAGGAAGCGGCGGGCTTGCACACGCGCACCGGGAGGGCGTTAGCCTGAGCACATGGGTGAACTGCGCCTGGTCGAACTGTCCGCCGCGACGATCGTGGCGGTGAACAACATGTCGCTCAAGCCGGGCCAGGAGGAGTATCTGTCGCCGGTCAGCTACGGCGTGGCCGCGACGGTGGTGAACCCGCAGACGACCTGGCAGCGCGTCGTCGTGGTCGATGACGGCGGCGACGTCGTCGGATTCGTGAGCGCGAACTTCGATCCCGACAGCCCCCAAGAGCATTTCCGTTCCGTGCTGTGGCGCATCAACGTCGACGCCGACGAACAGGGCCGCGGTGTGGGCCGTTTCGCCGTGGAGGCGCTCATGGACGAAGCGCGCTCGCGCGGCTTCGACCACGTCAACGTCGTCTACGAGACCGGCGAGCACGGCCCCGAGGCGTTCTTCACCCGCGTCGGCTTCACTCCCGTCGGCGAGACGGAGTACGGCGAGGTCATCGCCGAGATCCGCGTCTGACCTCACGTCCTTCCCGCCGGGCGGTGCGCGACGAGTGAGGGATGCCGCGGGCCGGGCCCGCGCCATCCCTCACCCCGTCCGCTCAGACCAGAGACTCCCGCCAGGCCGCGTGCAGCTGCGCGAACTTGCCGTCGCCGCCGATGAGCTCATCGGGCGTGCCGTCCTCGATGATGCGGCCGTGCTCCATCACCAGGACACGGTCGGCGATGGCCACCGTCGACAAACGGTGGGCGATGATGATCGCCGTGCGGTCGGCGAGGAGGGTCTGCAGCGCCTCCTGGATCATGCGCTCGCTGGGCATGTCGAGCGAGGCCGTCGCCTCGTCGAGGATCAGCACGGCCGGGTCTGCCAGGACGCGCGCGCGAACGAGATCAGCTGACGCTGCCCGGCCGACACCCGTCCGCCGCGCTTGTTCACGTCGGTGTCGTAGCCCGTCGGGCAGCGACTCGATGAACGTGTCGGCGCCGACCGCGCCGGCGGCGGCGCGGATCTCGTCGAGCGTGGCGCCGGGCTTGCCGAGCGCGATGTTGTCGGCCACCGTCCCGCTGAACAGGTTAGGGCCTCTTGCGTGACCATGACGATCGCGCGGCGGAGGTCTTTCGGATGGAGCTTGCGCAGGTCGACGCCGTCGAGGGTGATCCGCCCGGCGGTCGGGTCGTAGAACCGCGACACGAGCTTGGCCAGGGTCGACTTGCCCGCGCCGGTCGTGCCGACGAGCGCGATGGTCTGCCCCGCGGGGACCTCGAGCGAGAAGTCGGGCAGGATCGTCGCACCCGAGGAGTATCCGAAGCTCACCCCGTCGAAACGGATGTGACCGCGCGATGTCCACAGATCGATCGGCGTCGTGGGGTCGGGCACGGTGGGCTGCTCCTCCAGGACGCCCGACACCTTCTCCAGCGCGGCCGTGGCCGACTGGTAGGAGTTGAGGAAGAAGGCGACCTCCTGCAGCGGCGAGAAGAAGTTGCGCACGTACAGCACCGCGGCCAGCAGCGTTCCGATGAGAAGCGTTCCGTCGATGACGCGAAGCCCGCCCCACAGCAGCACGAGGGCGACCGTGAACGCCGCGACACCCATCAGCAGGGGCTCGAACGTGCCGAACAGTCGGATCGAGCGCATGTTCACCTCGCGGTAGTCGGCGGCGAGCCCGCCGAACTCGTCGTCGTTGCGCTCCTCCTTCCGGAACGCCTTGACCGCGCGGATGCCCGTCATCGTCTCGACGAACTTGACGATCACCTTCGCGCTGATCACCCGCGACTCGCGGTACACCCGCTGTGAGCGGATGTAGAACCACCGCATCAGCAGGTACAGCGGGATGCCCATGACCATGAGGATCACACCGGACTGCCCGTCCAGCAGCAGGAGCGCCGCGAGGGTGAACCCGCCGTAGAGGATGCCCGAGACCAGCTCGTTCAACCCGCCGTCCAGCAGCTCGCGAATGGTGTCGAGGTCACTGGTCTGACGCGAGATGATGCGCCCCGACGTGTACGACTCGTGGAACTCCATGCTCAGGCGCTGAGTGTGCAGGAAGATGCGCGTGCGCAGATCGAGCATGATCGCCTGGGTCAGACGCGCGGCGACCACCACGTACCAGCCGATCAGCGCTGCACCGCCGACGGCCGCCGTGAGGAACACCGACACCACCCCGATGGTCGGCATCCAGTCGGACTGCTCGATCACCGCGGGAAGGGCGCTGTTGAGGCCGTACGCGATCAGCGCGGGACCGGCCACGCGCAAAGCCGTGGACACCACGAGCACCACGGCCGCGAGAATCAGCTGCCATCGCAGCGGCGAGACCAGCGATCCCAGCAGCCGGAGCGATCGACGACGGATGCTGCGGCTCTCCTCGCGCGTGTAATCGGACCGGTCTTCCCCGGCCGTGCCCTCGACGGTCGCGGTGCTCATCGGGTCACCTCGCTCTCTCGCAGATCGGGATCCCGATCGCCTTCTCCCGGATCGTCGGGGGCGCGCCCCTCGGCGACGCCGCCGGCACCACGCTCGGCCAGTTCGAGGCTGGAGATGACGTGGCGGTAGTGGGCGCTCTCGCGCAGGAGGTCGGAGTGGCGCCCCACGGCGGTGACGCGACCCTGCTCCAGCAGCGCGACGCGGTCGGCGAGCATGACGGTCGAGGGCCGGTGGGCCACCACGAGCGCCGTCGTGCCGGCGAGCACCTCGCGCAGGGCGTCTTCGACGAGCGCCTCCGTGTCGACGTCGAGCGCCGACAGCGGGTCGTCGAGCACGAGGACCGCGGGCCTCGCCGCCACCGCGCGGGCCAGCGCGAGGCGCTGGCGCTGGCCACCGGACAGGCTCAGGCCCTCCTCCCGCCGATGACCGTGTCGACACCGTCGGGCAGCTCGTCGACGAAGCCGGCCTGGGCAACCGCGAGCGCCTCACGCAGCACCTCGTCGGCCTCGGGGCTGGCGGGGTCGAGGTCTTCACGACCGAGCAGCACGTTGTCGCGCACCGTCTGCGAGAACAGGGTCGCGTCTTCGAAGGCCATGCCGACGTGGGTGCGCAGCTCTTTCAGCGAGAGGTCGCGCACGTCGACGCCGTCGAGGGTGACGCGCCCGCCGGTGACGTCGTAGAGCCGCGTCGTCGGAAGGGTCGTGAGAGTGGTCTTGCCCGAGCCCGTCAGTCCCACCAGCGCCATGGTCTCGCCGGGTTCGAGCGCGAGGTCGACGCCGTCGAGCAGATCGCGTTCGGTGGGCGCAGCATCCTGATATCGGAAATGCACCCCCTCGAAGACGAGCGCGCCGCGCGGCGTGGTCACCGCGGCGGGCCGATCGGGGTCGACGATCGTGTTCTCCTCGTCGAACACCTCGAAGATGCGGTCGGTCGCCGTGCGTGCGTCGAGCATGAACGAGAAGAGGAACCCGATCGACTCCATCGGCCAGCGCAGCACGGTCGCCATCGCGAAGAAGGCGACGAGCTCGGCGACCGTGACCTGGTTCAGCTGCACGAGGTAGATGCCCGCGCCCAGGCATAGCGCGAAGGCGATGTCGGGCAGCAGCACCAGCCAGAACCAGATGAGCCCCACCGCACGCGCTTTGCGCAGCTCGGTCTCGCGCAGGGTCTCGGCCTGTCGGGTGAACTTCTGCAGAGCGTGCTTTCCCCGGCCGAACGCCTTCAGCACACGGATGCCGTGGACGCTCTCCTCGACCGAGGTGGCGAGGTCTCCGGCCTGGTCCTGGCTCTGCCGGGTGAGTGAGCCGTAGCTCTTCTCGAAGCGGTAGCCGGTGTACCACAGGGGCGCCGAGCAGATCAGGAAGATCGTGCCGAGCAGCCAGTGCCACCGGAACAGCAGCACGAGCCCCACCAGGATCGTGAGCACGTTCACCACGAGCAGCACGAGGCCGAAGGCGAGCCACCGCCTGAGCATGCTGATGTCCTGCATCATCCGACTGAGCAGCTGACCCGACTGCCACCGGTCGTGGAACGCGAGCGGCAGGCGCTGCAGGCGCGCGTAGAAGAACCCCTGACGGATGTCGTACTCGACGGCCGTCGCGGGCGCGCGCGAGCACGAACCAGCGGCGGAGCCACACCATCGCCGCCTCGAGCAGCCCGAGCCCGAGGACCGCGACGGCACCCCACACGATCTGCCCGGGGTCGCCGGAGGCGATCGGCCCCTGCACGACGATCTCGAGCACGAGCGGGATGCCGAGCGCCAGCAGGCTGGCGATGAGCGCGCTGACCGCGCCGAGAACCAGCCGACCCAGCACTGGTCGGGCGAACGGGAGCAGGCGCGCGAGGGCCCGTGGAGTGGAGAGAGCGGCGGGGGGCGGGAGCGGAGGTGCTGGTCATGATCCTTGTGGGATGTCGTGCCGACGGATGCCGGGGCGCGGGTGTGTGCGAGGAAGGCGCGGAGACGCCGAGGCCGGGCGGCGACCCGAAGCCGGTGCCCGGTGAGGGAAAACGCTGCGTGAGCCGGCGATCTGCCGGCAGCGTCAGGAGGCGCGGCGAGTGAGAGCGCGGAGGGGGCGGGCGGACCGGCGTGAAGACGATCGTGTGCATGGCATCCTCCTCTGCGTGGGGCACCCGCGGCGCGGGCGACAGCTTTCCAGGATATTCCCAGGGTCATCCTGACGCAAGAACTTTCTCGCCCCATCCCGTGCCGCGCGCACACCCGTCACTCTCGGCGAGAGCATGTGCTCTCGCCGAGAGTGACGGGACGTTCGCGCCGATACCGTGGGCGCGCGGCGCGGCGGGATGCCCCGATCAGGCGGCCGCGCGCTCGCGCGCGAGCAGGCTCTCCTTCACCGGCAGACCCCACGCGAAGCCGCCGAGCGAGCCGTCCGAGCGCAGCACACGGTGGCACGGCACGAACAGGGCCGGAGCGTTGCGGGCGCAGATGGATGCCGCGGCGCGCACGGCCGACGGCTGTCCGAGCGCGGCGGCGAACCCCGTGTAGGTGAGCGGCGCGCCGGGGGTGATGCGTCGCAGCGCCGCCCACCCCGCCGTCTGCAGCGGCGTTCCGAACTGGCGCACCTCGACCTCGTCGATGGCCGCGACATCGCCCGCGTAGTAGGCGCGGACGGCGGCGGCGGCATCCGTCTCCCCGTCGCGCACGCGCGCGGGGCGGTGCTTCGGGTGCAGGCGCGCGAGCACCGCGTCGCGGTCGGCGGTCCAAACCGGCAACGAGCACCCGGCCGTCGGCGTCGGCGAGGATCGAGAAGGCGCCGTCGGGGGTGTCCAGGGTCTGAACAGTGGCGTGGGTCATGATGACTCCTCCGTTGCGAGTGCGGGTTCGGGTGCGGGGGTGTGCGCCACGCGCGCGTGACCGGCGCCGCGTACCAGAGATGGGCCATGAGGTAGCTGCGCCACGGCGCCGTGCGGGCGGCCCAGGCGACGAGTCCCGGCGCATCGGCGGGGAGACCCGCAGCGGCGGCGCCCGCCCGGGCGGCCACGTCGCCCGGCAGGAGCACGTCGGGGTCTTGGAGCACGCGCATCCGCACGTAGTCGGCCGTCCACGGCCCCACGCCCGGCAGGGCCAGGAGAGCAGCGCGCTGCTCTCGACCGGGTCGTCGCCCGGCCCGAGCGAGAGAGCGCCCTCGGCGAGCGCGGCGGCCGCGCCGATCACCGCGCGCACCCGCGAGGCGGGGCCGCGCAGCACCTCATGACCGCGCTCGGCGATGGCCGCCATCGTCGGAAAGAGCACACCCTCCCCGCCCGGGGTCGGCATGCGCTCGCCCAGCGCGTCGGACAGCCGTGTCTGGACGGTCCGCGCGGACGCGACCGAGATCTGCTGCCCGATCATCGCCCGCACCAGCATCTCGTGCGGATCGACGGCGCCGGGCACGCGGACGCCGGGGATCGTCGCCACCAGCGGGGCGAGCTCGGGATGCTGCGCCAGGGCCTCGTCGACGGCGATCGGATCGGCCGTCGAGGTCGAACAGGCGTCGGGCCCGCGCGACGAGCGCGGGCAGGTCGGAGAGCTTCGACAGCTGAGCGCGCAGGCGGACACGGCCCTCGTCTACGCGCAGCTCGAACCACGCCGGTCCGCCCGCCAGGCGCAGGGTCCGCGCGAACGACGAAGAGGTGGATGCCTCCACTCCCCCGATCGCGTGCGCACCCATCCAGCCGAACAGTCCCGCCGCGTCGAGCGGGCCCCGGTGCGGCAGGACGAGATCGATCGCCCCGGAGGCGGCCGGCTGCGCGCTCCCCCTCCGCGCGCGGAGGGCGAGCGGCGGCATCCCGAACACCTCCCGTACGGTGTCGTTGAACTGCCGGACGCTGGAGAAGCCGGCCGAGAACGCGACGTCGGAGGCTGCGAGGTCGGTGCCCACGAGCAGCATCCGCGCCGTGTGCGCCCGATTGGGCACGGCTGAGGGCGAGCGGTCCCGCGCCCAGTTCGGACGTGAGCAGGCGGGTGAGATGGCGAGGGGAGTAGCCCAGCCGGGCCGCGAGCCCGGGGGACGCCTTCGCGCTCGACCACCCCGTCGGCGATCAGGCGCATCGCGCGCGCGGCCACGTCGCCGCGGAGGTTCCAGGCCGGCGAGCCGGGGGCTGCTTCCGGAAGGCAGCGCTTGCACGCCCGATACCCGGCTTCGTGCGCCGCCGCCGAGGTCGCGTAGAAGGTGACGTTGCTCGCCTTGGGCGTGCGGGCCGGGCAGCTGGGGCGGCAGTAGATGCCCGTCGAGCGCACCGCCGTGACGAACTGGCCGTCGAAGCGGCGGTCGCGCGCGTCGATCGCGCGGTACCGCTCGTCGAACGTCATCGTCAGGGTCATGCCCCCAGCCTGACACGCTCCGGATGCCGCGGCTCGCGGAAATCGGCCATCATCACCGTGGTCTGTCGCTCGCCCCCGCTCGCCGAAACGCAGCTGTTTCGGCGAATCCGTGGTCTCCGGTGACCTGCCTCGCCGCAACGCTGGTGTTTCGGCGTGCAGAGGCACGATGCCGGAGCGCAAGCCCTCCCCGATGTCGCCGGGCGCGGATACGGTGAGGCCATGAGCCAACGCGAATACGACGTCATCGTGATCGGAGCAGGCCCGGTGGGCGAGAACGTCGCCGACCGGGTCGTGCAGGGCGGACTGTCGGCGGTGATCGTCGAAGCGGAGCTCGTCGGCGGCGAGTGCTCGTACTGGGCGTGCATGCCGTCGAAGGCGCTGCTGCGCAGCGGCGCGGCTCTGCGCGCGGCGCGGGCGGTGGACGGGGCGAAACAGGCCGTGACCGGCGACCTCGACGCCGAGGCGGTGCTGTCGCGACGCAACCGCATGGTGCACGAGTGGAACGACTCGTCGCAGGTGGAGTGGTTGGAGGGCGCCGGCATCGACCTCGTGCGCGGCCATGGCGCGCTCACCGGAGAGAAGTCCGTGCGCGTGACCGCCGCCGACGGGACGACGACCGACCTCGTCGCGCGCCACGCCGTCGCGGTGTGCACCGGTTCGGCCGCGCTGCTGCCCGACATCCCCGGGCTGAAAGACGTCGCCCCCCTGGACGAGCCGGGAGGCCACCGAGGCGCAGACCGTGCCCGCGTCTCTCGCGATCATCGGCGGCGGGGGTCGTGGGCGCCGAGATGGCCACGGCCTACGCCTCGCTCGGAGCGCAGGTCACGCTCATCGCCCGATCGGGCCTCCTCGGCACCCAGGAGACGTTCGCCGGAGAGCTCGTCGCCGACGCGCTCCGCGAACGGGGTGTGTCGACATCCGCTCGGGGGTCGACGCGGTCTCGGCCGCCCGCGACGAGGGCGGCCTCGTCCGTCTGGCCCTCTCCGACGACAGCGTCGTCGAGGCGCAGGAGGTGCTGGTGGCGGTGGGCCGCACGCCACGCACCGGCGACCTCGGGGTCTCGACGCCGTCGGCCTCGAACCGGGTTCGTGGATCGAGGTCGACGACACGCTGCGCGTCCCCGGCTCCGACTGGCTGTACGCCGTCGGCGACGTGAACCACCGGGCCCTGCTCACGCACCAGGGCAAGTATCAGGCGCGCGCGGCGGGCGACGTGATCGTCGCCCCGGGCGCACGGCACCCGCCGTGCACGATCAGCCCTGGGGCGCGCACGCGGCGACCGCCGACCACGCCGCCGTGCCGCAGGTGACCTTCACCGACCCGGAGGTCGCGTCGATTCGGGCTCACGTCCCGCGCGGCGGAGAAGGCCGGCATCCGCGCGCGCGTCATCGACTACGACCTCTCGTGGGTCGCCGGTGCGAGCGAGCAGGCCGACGACTACCGCGGTCAGGCGCGCGTCGTGATCGACGAAGACCGGCAGGTGCTCGTGGGAGCGACGTTCGTCGGACCCGAGGTCGCCGAACTGCTGCACTCGGCCACGATCGCGATCGTCGGCGAGGTGCCGCTGGATTCGCCTGTGGCACGCCGTGCCGTCGTACCCCACCGTGAGCGAAGTGTGGCTGCGGTTCCTCGAGACGTACGGCCGGCAGAGCGCCACGCCCCCGGGCAGCTGACGATGCCGCGCTCCGTCGCCCTGATCCGCGGCGTCGGCGGACCGACGGCGCTGAAGATGCCCGCTCTGCGGAACGCGCTGACCGACGCCGGTCTGCGTGACATCACGACCCTGCAGGTCGCCGGCAACATCGTGACGGATGCCGCCGGCCGCACGCCCGTCGAGCTGGCCGCCCTCGTGCGCGCAGTCGTTCACGCGTCATTCGGCCACGACCTCGCCGTCATCGTCCGCTCGCACGACGAGCTCGCCGACGCGCACGCGCGCAATCCGTTCGTCGGCACGCAGGAAGGACGATGGGTGCAGACGGTCTTCCTGGCAGACCAGCCTCCGACGGGCACCCGCCCGGAGCCGCCGGCCGGCACCACCGACGAGTTCGTCATCGACGGGCGAGAGGTGTTCGTCCGCTACGACGGCGGGATCGCGGGCTCGAAGCTGCAGGCGACGTGGTTCGAACGGCGCCTCGGCGTCGCCGGCACGGCCCGCAACGCGAACACCGTTGCCAAGCTCGTCGAGCTCAGCGCCTGAGCGGGGACGTGCGCCACGCTCAGTGGAAGAAGTGGCGCTCCCCGGTGAAGAACATCGTCACCCCGCGCTCGCGCGCCAGGGCGATGGTCTCCTCGTCGCGCACCGATCCGCCCGGCTGCACGATCGCGGCGACGCCGGCGTCCATCAGCACCTGCGGCCCGTCGGAGAACGGGAAGAAGGCGTCCGACGCCGCCACCGACCCGGTCACGCGATCCCCCGCCCGCTCGACCGCGAGCCGGCAGGAGTCGACCCGGTTGACCTGGCCCATGCCGATGCCGACCGTCGCAGACCCCTTCGCCAGGACGATCGCGTTGGACTTCACCGCGCGACACGCCTTCCACGCGAAGATGAGGTTCTCCATCTCGTCCGCGCCGGGGCGCTCGCCCGACACGAGCTCCCAGTCGGTGGCGACCGACTCGATGTCGGCCGGGAAGCGGTCGGCGTCCTGGAGCAGCAGGCCGCCCGAGACCAGACGCACGTCCATCGGCTCCTGACGCCAGTCGGCGGGCAGCTGCAGCAGGCGCAGGTTCTTCTTCGCCTTGAACACCTCCAGCGCCGCCGGCTCGAACGAGGGCGCGACGATCACCTCGGTGAAGATGTCTTTGAGGTTCTCGGCCATCTTGAGGGTGATCGTGCCGTTCGCGGCGATCACGCCCCCGTAGGCCGAGACCGGGTCGCACTCGTGGGCGCGCAGGTGCGCGCTCGCGATGGGATCGAGCGCGTGGGGAGCGGTCACCGCGATGCCGCACGGGTTGGCGTGCTTGATGATCGCGACGGCCGGCTTGACCATGTCGAACGCCGCGCGCAGCGCAGCATCCGCGTCGACGTAGTTGTTGTAGGACATCTCCTTGCCCTGCAGCTGCGTGGCCTGGGCGATGCCGTGGCCGCCCGCGCGCGAGTAGATGGCCGCGCGCTGGTGGGAATTCTCGCCGTAGCGGAGGGTGCTGAGCCGCTCGGCACTGATGGTGAGGTGCTCGGGCAGGTCCTCCTCGGATCCGAGGGTGCCCTCGGCGAACCAGGTCGCGACCGCGGTGTCGTAGGCCGCGGTGTGGGCGAACGCGCGCGCGGCGAGCTCGCGGCGCTGCGACAGGGTGGTTGCCCCCGCCGCGCACGGCCTCGATGATGGCGGGGTTAGGACTCGGGCGAGACGACGATCGCGACATTGGCGTGGTTCTTCGCCGAGGCGCGCACCATCGCGGGGCCGCCGATGTCTATCTGCTCGACCACGTCGTCGCCCGAGGCGCCCGAGGCGACGGTCTCGACGAACGGGTAGAGGTTCACCACGACCAGCTCGAACGGGAGGATGTCGAGGTCTCCCAGCTGGCGCTCGTGATCCTCAGGCGGAGGTCGGCGAGCAGCCCCGCGTGGACGCCCGGGTGCAGCGTCTTCACGCGGCCGTCGAGCGCCTCGGCGAATCCTGTGACCGACGACACGTCGGTCACGTCATAGCCGGCGTCACGCAGCAGCGAGGCCGATCCGCCGGTGGAGATCAGTTCGACACCGGCCTCGGCGAGGGGCCGCGGCGAGGTCGAGGAGTCCGGTCTTGTCGCTCACCGACAGCAGGGCGCGGCGCACGGGAACGAGATCGCGGTCGCGGTACAGGGCGGGATCGTGACGGGGACCGGCCATGGCGGGAGCCTTTCGGATCGGACCGGGCGGGGGCGCCCGGGGAGACGGCTTTAGCGGGAGGAGGCGGACGCGGCGGCGAGGTCGAGCTCGCCGGTGGCGACGCGCCGCACCACGTCGATGAGCAGACGCCGCTCGACGGGTTTGATGCGCTCGTGGAGGGTGTGCTCGTCGTCGCCCGGCAGCACGGGCACGCGTTCCTGGGCGAGGATGGGGCCGCTGTCGACGCCGTCGTCGACGACGATGACGCTGGCACCGGTCTGCGCGGCCCCGGCGGCGAGCGCGTCACGCACGCCGTGCGCGCCCGGGAACTCCGGGAGGTAGGCGGGGTGGGTGTTGATGATGCGCGGAGCCCACTCGTGCACGAGCTCGGCCGGCAGCAGCCGCATGAGTCCGCTCAGCACGACCAGGTCGGGGTTCCACACCGTCAGCTGCGCGCCGAGCTCGGCACCCCATTCGGATCGACTGCCGAAGTGCGAGTACGGGACCAGGAAGGTGGGGATGCCGTACGCCTCGGCATGAGCGAAGCCGTCGGCCTCGCGGTCGGCGCCCACCGCGATGATGCGTGCGGGATAGTCGTCGGTCGGCGGCGGCATCCAGGAGCGCCCTGAGGTTCGAGCCCGCACCGGAGATGAGGACGGCGACCGTGAGCACGCGCCTCAGTCTAGCGGCGGCAGGGGACGGGGCCGACGCGGGGCGGGTGCATCGGGATCGGGATCCGCGGACGCGCTGCGCGGTGACGTGGCGGCGTCCGTCGACGAGGCCGCGAGCGGCTCGATGGGAGCCGTCTCCGCCTGATCCGCGGCGGTGACCCGGGGCGCACCCGCGATCGGTGGGATCGGCGCGGTCTCGGCGTGATCCATCGCGAAGGCGACCGGCGACGGATCGGCCGGCGGCGCGACCGGCGCGGTGTCGGAGGCCCCCGCCGACACCGTGACAACCGCGCGTGGGCGGGGCGCAGCATCCGTCTCGTCCTCCGCCGGCTCGAGGTCGCGGTCGTCGCCGCGCCGAGGGGCCAGAAGGAGGATGCCGGCACCCACGAGGACCTCCACCCCCACCGCCAGGGCGACCGCACCCGGTTGAGGTCCGACCTCGGCGAGACGGCCGGGCCCGAGCGAGCCCGAGGCCAGAAGGCAGAGGAGCCCGGCCCCCACCGCGGCCAGCAGCGCGATCGCCAGCGCCGTGACGGCACGCGGGCCGAACGGTTCGTCGAACCTGCGGGAGTCGTCATCGTCGAGCAGATCGGTGACCGGCGGGGGGCCGATGAGCCCCTCCAGCGCCGCGGTCGCCCACGGTGCGGCGGTCGCCGGCAGCTCGGACTCGGCGGCGACCGGCTCCGTCGCCAGCGAGCGCGAGCGCACGACCCATCCGGCCAGCGCGCCGGCCGCAACGGGCAGGAGCGCCAGCAGGAGCAGCCACGCGGACGCGCCGGAGGGCAGGACGCCGAGCACCGGGATGCCCGGCACCACCCCCAGCTGCGTTCCGGCCGGAGTGACCGAGGTGCCGGTTCCGAGCGCGAACCCCGGTCCGGCCAGGAACGACAGCGACCACACCACGAGCGTCGGCAGATAGGCCAGCTGTCCCAGGGTGAGCACCGTCGCGCCGAGGACGTCGACATGAGCGGCCTCGTACAGGGCGACCACCTGCCCGCCGTGGACCACCAGCGAGACCGCGAGGAGCAGCGCGCCCATTCCGACGAGCGCCGTGAGCGCCACGGCCGCTCCCCGCACTGCGGCATCGGGCACGGCGCCCCACCCCGCTCCGGCACCCTCGAGGCGATCGCGCAGACGCGCGACCGCCCCGTCGCCCGCCTCGCGCCACTCCACGACGAGCGCGCCGAGCACGGCGGGAACGGCGAACACGAGCGCGGGGAAGAGCACCGCCTGCCACAGCACGTTCGAGACGACGGCCGAGCCGGAGGTGAGGGCGACCGCCGCAGACACGGCCGCGAAGGCCAGGCTCGAGGCGAGCACGCCGGTGACCCCGGCGCCGGCATGGGCGGCTCGTGCCCCCGAGCGCGCGGCGAACACGCCGGTGAAGGTCGCCAGCGCCAGCGGAGCGAGGGAGAGGACGAAGGATGCCGCGTCCGCCCCCAGGCCCGTGGCCGCCAGGTACTCCCCGGGGAGCGTGAGGGTCTGCGGCACCAGGTGGCCGAGCTGCCACACGGTGGCGCCCGCCGGCCACAGCGCGCTCCAGTCGGCACCGCCGCCGAAGGCGAAGACGAACACGAGGGTCATCGGTGCGAGCGCGATCGCCACGCCGACGGCGGCCGCGATGGCGGCGGCGAAGACGCTGAGCAGGGCGACGAGGAGTCGGTTCATGGCCTGATCGACCCTACCCACGCGCGCGCGCTCGGTGCTCGCCGCCCACGCCGCGCCGTCCGCCCACGCCGCGCCGTCCGCCACGCCGCACCCACGCGCGGCATCGACGGCACGGGGTCAGGCCAGCACACCCTGGCCGGGCACGGCGGCGTTGCGTTCCGCGGCGGAGCGGGCGAGCTCGACCGCCGCCGCCGGAGCGCGTCCGGCAGACTGTGCCGCGAGCAGACCGCCCAGGAAACGCATCGCCGCTGCCGGCGGGAAAGCGACCGGGCGATGCGGGGGCGGCGAATCGGATGAGCTCCCCGCCGATGACGCCCGCGCCGCCGCGCACACCGTCGGTGATCACGACGTCCCCTCCCGTGCGGGCGGCGAGCGCACGGGCCGCCTCCTGCGCCGTCGCGAACTCCGCACCGAGGTGCTCCTCGGCCTCCGCACGGTTGATCTTCACGAGGTCGGCGTGGTCGATGGTCGCGCGCAGCCCCGGTCCGGAGCCGTCGACCACGACGCGCGCTCCCGCACCCCGCAGGTCCGCCAACAGTGCCGAGGTCGCCTCGGCGGCTCCGTCGCCGGGTGGGAGAGACCCGGAGAGCACGACCGTGACGGGCGTCTCCGTCCGCGCGACGATGTCAGAGCAGGCGCGGGCGAATCGGTCCCACTCGTGCGCGGCGAGCGCGGCAGCGGGCTCGTACAGGTCGGTGCTCGTCACCGCCGCGCCCTCCTCGACGATCGCGGTGCACGTGCGGGTGGCGGCCGCGAGCTCCACCACGGTGTGGGTCACACCGTCGGCCCGAAGCAGCTCGGCCACCCAGCGTCCCGAGTGCCCACCGAGCGCGGCCACCGCGTGCACGGGCGCGCACCGAGGGCGTGGGCCGCGCGCGCAGGGCGTTCAGCGTCTTGCCGCCGGCCACGCGCGTGACGCGGAGGGGTCGCGCGTGATCCCGCCGCGTTCGAGTCGCTCGACCTCGCACGTGACGTCGAGCGCCGGAGTGAGGGCGAGTCCGACGATCATGGCCGCTGCACCCACGGCCGCACGGCCCCCGAGTGTGCGGGAGCTCCCGTCGGCGAGGACGGCGAGAGCCGCGTCCGAGATCTGCTCCGGCGAGTGCCACGGATGCCGTCGGTCGCCGGTCCATCCCAGCTGCAGGCACGCGGGCGGGAGCGCCCCTCCCGGATCAGCGTCGGAGCGCGCGGGATCGGCGTGCTCGGTGGTGCGCACGTGCACCAGACGCCCCGGAGTGCCCGCGCGCAGCATCCGCATCGTCTCCTCACCCACCGCCGCCGAGTACACGATCGCGTCGCGCCAACGACAGAGCACCCAGGGCCTCGCGCAGGGCGCCGGCGTCGGCGGCATCATCGACGGCGACCCGTGCGCACCCGGGCGGCAGCGCCCGCCCGCCGCGACCGACGCCGATCACCGGGCGCCCCCGCGCGATCAGACGTTCGGCGGCGGGGCGCAGCACACCGCTCGCGCCCACGACGAGCACCGCGCCGGCGGGATCGTCACCGGAGCCGGCCACCTCAGAACGCCTGCGGGCCGACGGGAGCCCCCGTGCGCCCTGGAGGAAGTCGAGATCGCACCCTTCGTCGGCCTGCGTCACGTGCTCACGGTACAGCCAGAGCCACCCCCGCTCCGCGTGGGGGCACGTGCGGCGGGCTCCACTGCGCGCGCCGCTCTCGAGCTCGGCGTCGTCGACCTCCATGTGGAGCCGCCGGCCCGGGCACGTCGAGCTCCACGACGTCGCCGGTGCGCACGAGCGCGAGCGGACCTCCCGCGGCCGCCTCGGGGACGACGTGCAGCACGACGGTGCCGTAGGAGGTGCCGCTCATGCGCGCGTCGGAGATGCGCACCATGTCGAGCACCCCCGCCTGGAGGATCTTCCGCGGCAGGGGCATGTTGCCGACCTCGGGCATGCCCGGGATAGCCGCGCGGGCCGACGTTTCTGGACGATGAGGATGTCATCGGGCTCCACGTCCAGCTCGGGGTCGTCGGCATCGGCCAGGTACTCCTGGAGGCTGTCCCACACCAGCGCCCGACCGCGGTGCACCATGAGCTCCGGCGTCGCGGCGGACTGCTTGATCACCGCTCCGCGGGGAGCGAGGTTTCCGCGCAGCACCGCGATGCCGGATCCGGCGGGCTTCACCGGGTTGTCGAGGGGACGGATGACCTCGCGGTCCCACACCTCGGCGCCGGCGTAGTTCTCGCCGAGCGACCGGCCCGTGACGGTGAGGGCGCCCCGGTGCAGCAGGTCGCCGAGGGTCTCGGCGAGGCCGGCGGAGCCGCCGGCATCCTGGAACTCGTTCATCAGGAAGCGCCCGGACGGCATGAGGTCGGCCAGCACCGGAACGTCGCGCACGAGCTCGTCGAAGTCGTCGAGGGTGAGTTCGACGCCGACGCGTCGCGCGAGGGCGAGGAGATGGATCACGGCGTTGGTGGAGCCGCCGAGCGCGGCGTTGGCGCGCACGCCGTTCTCGAACGCCTCGCGCGAGGATGCGCGAGGGGCGGAGGTCCTCGGCGACCATCTCCACGATGCGGCGACCGGCGAGGTGGGCGACGGTGGCGCGGCGGGAGTCGCCGGCCAGCAGCGCCGCCGTGCCCGGGAGCTGCATGCCCATGTACTCCGACACGCACGCCATGGTCGAGGCGGTGCCCATCGTCATGCAGTGGCCCTGGCTGCGCGCCATGCACCCCTCGGCCTCGCGCACCTCGTCGGCGGTGATCTGTCCGGCTCGGTAGGCTCGGTGAAGCGCCAGACGGAGGTGCCCGATCCGATGTCGGTGCCGCGGTACTGGCCGTTCATCATGGGGCCGCCGGTGATCAGCAGCGCCGGCAGGTCGACGGACGCGGCGCCCATCAGGTAGGCGGGCGTGGTCTTGTCGCAGCCCGCGAGGAGCACCACCCCGTCGAGCGGGTTCATGCGCAGCGTCTCTTCGAGGTCCATGGCCATGAGATTGCGCATCAGCATGGCGGTCGGACGTACGAGCGGTTCGCCCGCCGAGCTCGTGTGGGGAACTCGAACGGCACTCCCCCGGCCTGCCAGATGCCGCGCTTCACGTGCTCGGCGAGCGAGCGCAGATGGATGTTGCAGCTGGTCAGCTCCGACCAGCTGTTGGCGATGCCGATCACGGGGCGACCCTCGAACGAGTCGTCGGGCAGACCCTCGCTGCGCAGCCACGAGCGGTGCATGAACCCCGTCTTGCCCGGATCGCCGAACCAGACCTGGCTCCGCAGCGTCGGCCCTGCGCCGTCGGGCCCGGCCCACGGGCGGTCGCCCAGACCCGTCGACCCCAGGTTCTCGGCGCTCACGCGAACCTCGGAAGGTGCTGTGCCTGAGCGGCGAGGAGGTCGTCGGTGAGCGCCGCGGCCGTGTCGGTGTCGAACACGGCGCCGTCGGCCAGCATCGCCTCGATCACGAGGTCGCGGTCGCCGTGCAGGGCCGCCTCCACCGCGATGTCGACCGACGACAGACGACGCGCAAGGATCGCCGTGAGGGGCTTGCCGAGGTCGGGGACAGCGATGGGGCGGATGCCGCGGGCCGTCGGCGACCCCGGGGATCTCCACCGCCGACCAGGCGGGCAGTCCCGGCACCAGGGCGTTGTTGACGACGTTGCAGCTGAACATCTCGCGCGAGTCGAACGTGATCGATCGGATGATGGCGATGAGCTGCTCCTGCTCTCCCCCGCTGCGGGCGAAGATCGACTGGTCCAGGGGCTCCTCGCCCGTGGCCTGGCGGCGCATGCCCTGGTAGCGGTTCTCGCCCCACTCCAGGATCTCCGGCAGCGAGAAGGCGTCGATGCCGAGCTTCTTGCCGTAGTAGTCGCCTCGCCAGAACCGCTCGGGGAAGAACTCCACCACGTGCCGGTCCCCCGCCGCGGGGAAGGCCCCGTAACGCTCGAACAGCTCCCACGCGAACGGGTTGTGCCACGCGCTGGGGGTCTCGTAGAAGATGTTGCCGATGTCGGCGGGATCCGGCGCCTCGGCCAGCTCGCGCCGCACTCTCTCCCTCACCAGCGGCCAGGCGTCCGCCCCGTCGAGACGGAAGTCGTAGATGAAGGTCAGGTGGTTGATGCCCGCGTAGAGGGTGGACGTCCGCTCGAACGGGGCGTCGATCAGCTGCGCGAGCTCACGCTGGATGTGGTGCATGCCGTGGCAGAGGCCGACGACGTCCAGCCCCGTCTCCTGGTGGATGGCCTGCACGTTCGCCGTCATCGGGTTGGAGTAGTTGAAGAAGAAGGCTCCCGGCGCGAGCTCGGCGATGTCGCGGGCGACCTCCACCAGCACGGGGGTGGTGCGCAGCAACCGCGAGATCCCACCGGGCATGATCGAGTCGCCGACGGGCTGGTAGATGCCGTGGCGCTGCACGATCTCGTGGTCGAGCTGCCACGCGGGGCGCCCACCCACCCCCACGCACGTCACGATGAAGTCCGCCCCGGGGAGCACCGCTCGACGGTCGATGCTGCGGGTCACGCGGATCTTGTCGCCCGCGCCGCGGGCGGCGGACCATCGCCTCGGCGAGGTCGGCGGCGATGTCGAGATTCTCGCGGTCGACGTCGACGAGACGGATCTCCCAGGCCCCGAGGTCGTCGGCCCCGATGAGGTCGGCGAGGAGGCCGCGGGTGAACACCGCGGAGCCTGCCCCGATGAGCACGAGCACTCGCTGATCGGTCATGTGCGCTTCCTTCCGGTGTGGCCGGGTTCAGGCCCGCGCGTCCGCGCGGGCGACGATGCGGTTGCGGAGCTCGCCGAGCCCCTCGATCGCGCACACGACGACGTCGCCGTCGCCGAGGGTAGCGCGCCGGGTCACGGAAGGCGCCCGCGCCCGACGGCGTGCCGGTGAGCACGATGTCGCCGCTTCCAGCGTGACGCCGTCGCTGACGAAGGCCAAGAGGGTGGGCACGTCGAAGATGAGCGAGGCCGTCGTGTCGTCCTGCAGCACCTCCGACACCCCGTTCGAGATGACCGTGGTCGAGATGCGGTGGCCGGCGTGGACGTCGAACTCGTCCGGGCTGACGAGCCACGGCCCCAGGGGCGTGAACGTGTCGAAGGACTTGCCGCGCGTCCATTGGGTGTCGGCGAACTGCACGTCGCGCGCCGAGACGTCGTCGGCGATCGTGTAGCCGGCGACGTCGTCGAAGGTCGCGGGGGTGGCACCGCCGCATCGGCGGCCGATGACCAGGGCCAGCACGACCTCGAAGTCGACCTGCTCGGTGAGGTGGGTCGGCATCACCACGTCCGCCGTCGGGCCCGTGAGCGAGGTGGCGTACTTGGCGAACGTCAGCGGCCTCGCCGGCGGGGTGAACCCCGTCTCGTCGATGTGCTCGACGTAGTTGAGGCCGACGGCGATGATCTTGCCGGCGCCGGCGACGGGTGCCAGCAGCGACAGGGATGCCGCATCGACCGTCTGCCAGGAGGCGCGGTCGACGCTGCGGAGGGCTGCGAGCGCGTCATCCGGATGGTCGGCGGGCGCCAGTCGGGGCCCCGATCCGTCGTCCACGACGATTCGAGGCTGTCCGTCGATCAGGGCGCGGGCGATTCGCATGTCTCTCCTTCAAGAACCATCGGGTGTCAGCATCCTTTCACAAGCGCGCACAAATGAGCAAGAATGATCACATGCTTTCAGATGCGCAGATCGTGGGACGCCACCGAGACACAGTCGGCTCCGGCAGCGTGACCCAGGGGTGTGTACGGCGAGCGCGGCAACCTCGAGCTCGTGGCCTGTGACGCGCGCGACGGTCTGTGGGTCTTCTGGTTCAACTCCGACCCCCTCGGCACCCCGCCGAGCGGCGGCGGCGTCGAACCGGGGCGATGGAGCGACGGCCTGGCCTTCGCCGCCGGCAGCAGGTATATCCGCGCCGACATCCTGCAGTCCACCCTCGGCCCCGACCACCTCGAGGTGCTCGCCCTCGACGACGCCGGAGTTCTGCAGAGCTGGTACTGGTCACCCGGGCCGGGCTTCCAGCGACGCGAGGGCTCCGTCGCAACCGGAGTCGGCCGCTTCGCCGCCGAGCACCGAGACGGCACGCTGACGGTCGCCGTCGACGGCCCCCAGCCCGCGACCTGGGAGTCCGATGCAGCCGGCTACCCGAACCGCATCTGGCGGCGGGTCGCGGCATCCGTCGTCCGGCTCGATTCCCCCGGCGATGACGACCGAGCCCGCCGGGCGCTCCTCCAGGCGGGCATCGACCCGGACGACATCGTCGCCGGCAGCGCGCACGGTGCGCCTCATCGACCCGCGACGGAGGCACCGCGGAGCTCACGTGGCGGGGGCAGCGACGGGCTGCTCCGTCACCTCGGGGTGCCCGTCGGCGCGTGGGAGGCCCACCGCGGGGCGTGACGCGCGCCGAACGCACGCCGCGGTGGCTCCGGCGCGCAGATCCCACACGTCAGCGCCACGAGGGGGCACCGGGACGGGCGACGTCGGGTCCAGCCCGCCCCGGCACGTCGTCAGTTCACGCGGTGGATCATCGTGTTGGCGAACTGGTAGCGGTAGCCGGCCGCCTTCACGGCGGCGTCGTGGCGCGGACTCTGGCCATAGGACGAGCCGTGCAGCCACACGAACGCGGGAGCGGGCTGTCCGGTCACGGCCTCCAGCATCCGCTTGGACTCCACCACCTCACGCTCGATGTCGACGTCGGAGAGCACCGTGTCGAACCCCTCGTGATGGGCGGTGTGGGGATAGACGACGTGCGTTCGCGACAGGTCGTGCACCTCGTCCCAGTTCATCGCGATACGTCCGCCGCGGGTGTCCTCCTCCACCAGGGAGATCCAGTGCGCGCGGGCGAAGGCCTCCTGGTGATCGGGTCGCAGTCGACGAACGACGTCGCGATCGGAAACCAGCCGGTGAGTCCGAACTCGTCACACAGCGGGGCGGCCACCCGTCGCGGAGTTGCGGTAGCCCTCGTAGAAACACCGGGATGAGTCCCGGCTTGTCCTTGTGCCACGTCCCTGTCTCGAACAGGAGGTCGAGGTCGTCGAGGGGTGACGGGGGCGTAGTCGCGGGCGAACCGGCGAGCTCGCGTGCGAGCTCGCCGCGCGCGCCCCGCGGCGTGGAGTGATAGTTGACCACGCGGATGAAGTGGGCCGCGGCGCAACTGCTCGCGCTGCGCGTCGAACGAGGGCTGGGTCATGTCAGGCACCTTCCACGGTCGCGGGGTCGGACACGGGCACGGCGCCCGGTGCGAAGTGGGTGTATGCCACCACCTGCATGGCGGTGATCACGGCACCCTCGTCGTCGGGTCCGCGCCCACGGCACGAGCGCCTCGGCATAACGGTCGAACACCGCCGCATAGGCCTCCCCCTCCGCCCGCTGCGCCGGGCTGGGAGCGACCGGGATCGCAGCGCGCTCATCGGCGATCCCGAGCACCATGGGGATCCCCTCGCGTTCGAGCCGCCGGTCGTGGCAGGCCCGCATGAGACCGACGATGTCTCCCGCCGCGAGCAGCTCGGCCGGAGTGGGGAGGCCCTCGTGCGAGGCGGGGCCGGAGACGGTGGAGGCCATGGGGCTCCTTCAGCGGGCGGTCGGCGCGGGCGCCGAGATGACGGGCAGGAGGTGCGCGACGACGTCGGCGACGGCGTCGCGTGCGGCGGCGAGCGCGGGGCGGGGATCGGAGCGACGATCGGGCGCGGCGACGAGGATGTCGGCGAGCGCGCGCGTGTACGCCGCCGACAGGGCGGTGCCCACGTTGACCTTGCGGATCCCCGCGGCCACCGCCGCGCGGATCCCCTCGTCGTCGACGCCGGACGACCGTGGAGCACCAGCGGAGCCGGGACCGCGGTGGCCAGGCGCGAGATGAGATCGGTATCGGGACGTGCGCTGCGGTCGGTCATCGCGTGCGAGGTGCCCACCGCCACGGCCGAGGCCGTCGACGCCGGTCTGCGCGACGAACTCGCGCGCCTCGCCCGGATCGGTGCGCACACCCGGGGCGTGCGCGCCGTCTTTGCCGCCGATCTCGCCCAGCTCGGCCTCGATCCAGAGTCCGAGGTCGTGCCCGGTCGCCGCCACCGCGGCGGTGGCGGCGACGTTCTGCGCGTAGGGCAAGCGTCGATGCGTCGAACATGGCGGAGCCGAAGCCGAGATCGGCGGCCTCGACCACCAGTGCGGCGTCTTCGCAGTGGTCCAGGTGCATCCCCACCGGCACGCTCGCCCGCTCGGCCACGCGTCGCGGCAGGCCGCGGCGATCGGCCCGAGCGCGCCGTGGAAGCGCACGGCGTTATGAGAGACGGACAGGAGCACGGGGAGCCCGGCGCGCTCGGCGCCGAGAACGATCCCCTCGGCGAACTCGAGCGTGATGACGTTGAAACGCGGCGATCGCGGGCAGGCTCGCGCCATGCTCCGTCGGGATCAGACGGGCGGTGGGGGTCAGCATGTCTCGACGATCACCCCCGCCTCGCGGAATCTCTGGAGGACGTCCGCGTCGGCGGCCTCGTCGGTGATGAGGGTGGAGATGGCGCTGGTCGGCACCAGGCGGGCCGGACCCCGCTGGGTGAGCTTGCTGTGATCGGCGAGCATGATCAGCTCGCGCGCCGACGATGCCAGGGAGCGGTCGGTCTGGGTCTCGCTGAGGTTCGTGCCGGTGACGCCGATCTCGGGGTCGATGCCGAACGCACCCGAGAACACCTGATCGATGCCGAACTCGTCCAGCCCCGCAATCGTGAGATGGCCGAGGAGGCTCATCTCCTGGCGTCGGAGCAACCCGCCCAGCACGATCAGGGCGATGTCGCTGTACTGCGCGAGCCGGTTGACGACCATGAGGCTGTTGGTGAGCACCGTCAGGCCCCGCACGGAGCCGAGGAAGGGCAGCATCGCCTCGGTGGTGGTGCCGCCGAGGATGAGGATCGTCGAGTGGTCGGCGACATGGGATGCCGCCACCTGTCCGATGCGGCGCTTCTCATCGGAGAACGCCACCTCGCGCAGCGGACGCAGCGGCTCGACGTCGTCGGTGAGGGGGGCTGCTCCTCCGTGGATCCTCTCGACGAGGCCGCGCTCCTGCAGCTCGTTCAGGTCGCGGCGCACGGTGGAGGCGCTCACACCGAGGATCTTCGCCATCTCGGTCACCGAGCCGGTGCCGTACGCGCGGATGTAGTTGAGCAGCTCCCGCTGACGCTTGGGGCCCAGCAGGGGTTCAGTAGCCGGCGACACGGTTCACCTCGTTCAGCAGCGGTCGCCCTTCGGCGAGCCGGGTCAAGTTCTCGACGACCAGGTCGAGGGTCTGGGAATGGTACTGCGGTGCGAGCCCCGCCACGTGCGGGGTGACGAGCACTCCCGGCTCGCTCCACCAGGGCGAGGCGGGCGGCAGCGGCTCGTCGTCGAAGACGTCGAGGGCCGCACCCGCGATGGCGCCCATCGCGCAGGCGCTCGAGCAGAGCCTCTTCGTCGACGATGCCGCCGCGCGCGATGTTCACCACGTACGCCCCCTCCGGCAGCCGGTCCAGCTGCGCTGCTCCGATCATGCCGCGAGTGAGGTCGGTGAGGGGCACGACCACGACGAGGAAGTCGCTGCGCGACAGCACCTCATCGAGCCGCTCCATCGGATACACCTCCGCCGCGTCGCCGTCTGCACCCGTGCGACCGGTGTCGAACTTCTCCGTCGCGCCAGAGGAGTCGGCACCCGGCGCGGTCCGCCGCACACCCAGGACCCGCAGGCCGAACGGAGCCGCCAGGCGCGAGATCTCGCGTCCGATGCGGCCGTACCCGACGATGCCCACGGTGGCCCCGGCGAGCTGGCGCGGGGTGAGGCGTGCCAGCCGTTCGGCGTCACCCGGCCAGGAGCGCTCGTCGCGAAGCCGCTGGACGCGCGGCATCCGGTGCGCGAGCTCGAGGATCGACATGAGCGCGTACTCGGCCATCGGCACCGGGGCGATGCCGCCCAGCGTCGCGATCGGGATGTCGGTGCGCCACAGTGACGTGGTGCGCACGTGATCGACGCCGGAGGTGTCCAGCTGCACGCACCGCAGCGACGGCACGTCGGATGCCTCGGGGAACCAGCCGCTCGTGTGCAGCATGTCCGTGCGCGCCAACAGGTCGGCCTCCGGGGCGATCCCCGACGGGAAGCGATGGATGCGCACGTCCGGGACCCCGCCGTGCGAGCTCGTCGAACCACGAGTCGGGCAGGTCCAGAGTGCACAGGTATGTGAGGGTCATCGGATGCCGCTCCGAGCGAAGCCCTGCACGAAGTACCGCTGGAAGAACAGGAAGAGGAGCACCATCGGCACCACGGAGATGAGCGCCAGCGCCATGATCGCGTTGTAGTCGGGCGTGGTCTGTCCCTTGAGGTAGAGCAGTCCGATGGGAAGGGTGAACAGGTCGGGATCCTTCAGTGCGATGAGCGGCCACGCGAAGTCGTTCCAGCTTCCCATCAGCGTCAGCAGGATCAGCACCGCGATGAGAGGTTTGCACAGGGGCAGCACGATCTGCAGGAAGACCCGCAGCTGACCGGCGCCGTCGATGCGGGCGGCTTCGATGAGCTCGTCCGGGATGGCCAGGAAGAACTGGCGCGCGAGGAAGATCCCGAAGGCCGCCGCCGCGCCCGGCAGGATCACGCCCCAGTAGGTGCCGTAGATGCCCAGGCCCGCCACGAGTCGGAACTGGGCGACCATGATCGCCTGGACGGGGATCATCATCGTCGCCAGCGCCAGCAGGAACACCACGTTGCGTCCACGGAAGCGCAGCCGCGCAAAGGCGTAGCCGGCGAGAAGGTTCACCACCACCGTGAACGCCGTCACGAACACCCCGATCACGACGGAGTTCATGAAACCATGTGGGCACCGGGTAGCGGTCGAACACGCTCTGGAAGTTCTCCAGGGTGAACGTGCTCGGCCACAGCCGCAGGCCGGGCTCGAACACCTCGCCGCGGGGCGAGAAGGCCACCACCAGCATCCAGTACAGCGGGAAGAGCACGATGACGCTCGCGATCACCGCGATGAGCGTGCGCCACACGATGCCGCGGCGGTCTCCACGCGCGGCTGCACGTCGCCGCTGCACGCGCTTGGCGCGGCGGGCGCCGAGGATCCCGCCTCCGAGATTCTCCAGCAGGGTCGTCGTCTGGGCCATGTCGTCACCCCACCTGGTCGCGGGTTCGGCTCGTCTTCCACTGCACGAAGGTGAAGACGAGAGTGATGAGGAGGATCACGACGCCGATGGCGGCGCCGTATCCCTGCTCCCTGATCTGGAAGCCGTTGCGGTATGCGTACGTCACGAGGACGGATGTCGCGTCGCCGGGTCCGCCGCCGGTCATGACGAAGATGACGTCGAACACCTGGAACGAGGCGATGACGTTCATGATCAGGAGGAAGAAGGTGCTCGGCCCGACCAGCGGGACGGTGATGGAGCGGAACTGCTGCCAGCGGTCGGCGCCGTCGATGCGGGCCGCTTCGTACAGCTCCGGCGAGACGTCCTGAAGGCCCGCGAGGTAGATCACCATGTTGAAGCCGACGCGCAGCCAGATCGAGACCACCATGACGGAGATCAGGGCGGGCACCGCCTCCGACTGCCAGCCGACGGGGCTGAGCCCCGCCGTGGTGAGGATCTTGTTGAACAGACCGTTGGATTGGTAGAAGAGGATCACCGCGATCATGCCCGAAGCGACGCCCGAGATGACCATGGGCAGGACGATCGCGGTCCGCCACACGCCACGCGCCGGCAGCACGGAGTTCAGCAGCACCGCCAGCCCCAGACCGAGAGCCATCTCGATCGGCACGGTCACGAGGGTGAAGAGGAGGGTGTTGATGAGACTGCGCCAGAACGTCGCGTCGCCCGCCATCTTGATGTAGTTGTCGAGTCCCACCCACTCCGGCGACCCGAAGCCCTTCGTCTCCTGGAAGGAGAGCTGAATCGCCCACAGGATGGGAACGAAGAGGAAGACGCTCAGCAGCACGAGGTTCGGCGCGACGAACGCCCAGCCGACGAGGGATTCTCGCAGGCGCGCGATACGGCGCGCCGCCCGCGGGGCGGAGGCGGGCGCGGATGCCCGACCCTCCGACCCGCGGGCGGTCGCGACGGTCATTTCTTCGTCGCGTCCGCGACGGCGGTGGACAGGTTCTTCAGCGTGTCGGAGGTGGACTGACCGTTCAGGAAGGCCGCCTCGAGCTGGTCCTGCAGTGCGGTGGAGATGGCCGCCATCGCCGGTGACGTGAGCTGCTTCACGTCGGAGGGCTGGATGGTGGTCGCCTGCTCCACGAACACGGGCATGACGTCGGGGCGGATGGCGAAGGGGATGTCGGAGCCGCTGATGTCGGTGCGGGTGGGCAGCTCGTTCGTGGCAGCGCAGAACGCGGTCATGGAGTCCTTCGACGACATGAACTTCAGGAACTCCGCCGCGAGCTCGGGGTTCTTGGTGTCCTTCGTGGCGACCAGGGCGTTCCCGCCGAGGTCGGTGGCGGCACGCTCATCCTTCGGCATCGGAACGCTCGTCCAGTTGAACTTGTTGAGCGAGTCCATGTCGGGCACGAGGAACGAACCGATGAAGGCCATCGCGACGCTGCCCTCGGAGAAGAACGAGTCGGCATACGTCGTCGACTTGGTGGAGCTTGCCGGCGGCACCCACTGCTTGGCGAAGAAGCTCTTGGTGAAGTCCAGCGCCTTCGCCCCGGCATCCGAGTCGATCTCGGGGGTGGTGCCGTCGGACCCGATCAGCGAGCCGTCGGCCTGGAACAGCCAGCTCAGCCAGCGCGGAGCGCCCCCGAGCTGCCAGTTGTAGACGAACGGGTACTTGTCTGCCGGGAGCTGTGCGCGGAGCTTGGCGGCGACATCGGCGAAACTGGTCCCAGCTCCAGGCGTCGGCCTGCGTCTTGGGCAGAGTGGACGGGTCGATCCCGGCAGCCTTCAGCATGTCGGTGTTGACCAGCAGGGCCGAGACGTCGGTCTGATGTGGAACACCGTAGGGTTTGCCGTCGTACGACACCGCCTCCCACATGGCGGGCACGAAGGCGTCCGCCTCCTCCTGCGACACGTAGGGGCTGAGGTCGAGCAGCTGCCCCTGGCTCGAGTACACGCCGAGGTTGCCGTAGTCGACGCGGAAGATGTCGGGGGCGTCGCCGGAGGAGAGCTGCGCGTCGATGTTCGAGAACATCTGGTCGTAGGGCACGACGTTCAGGGTGATCTTCGTGCCGGCGTGCTCACTCTGGAACTGGTCGATGAGCTTCTGGAACGCCGCCTGCTCGCTCTCGCTGGCCCACGTGGTGAAGGTGAGCTCACCACCGGCGCTGCTGGGGTCGTTCTTGCCTCCCCCGCCGAAGCCGGCGCAGCCGGTGAAGAGGAGGGCGCTGGTGCTGAGGACGGCGATGCCGGCCAGCAACCGCTTGGTGCTGTGTGTCACGGTGCGATCCTTTCGGGTCGGGGCGCCGCCCGGGGGAGCTGCGGTGCGCCGTTGGTGAGTCGAGTATCACTACGCGTCGACAAATAGTCAAGAACTTCCATTGCATGCTCATTTCTGCTTGTATGTGATCACTTCCGAGTTTCACGAATCTCGGACACAGCACGGAGGTTCCATCGATGGACTCGCACTCGACCCCCCTCGGCGTCGCCACGGAGGCAGAGCTCACCAGCCAGCCGGAGGTGTGGGAGAAGGCGCTCGCGCTCGACACCGCTCAGAAGGCGCTCCTGCCCGCCCCGGGCGAATCGGTCCTCGTGATCGGATGCGGCACCTCGTACTACATCGGCGACGCATACGCGTATCTGCGCAACGACGCGGGGGCGGGCCGCACGCGCGCCGCCATCCCCTCCGAGCTGACCTGGGTCGACGACGACGAGCACATCGTCGTCATCTCCCGCTCGGGCACGACCGCGGACGTGATCGACATCGTCGAGCGCTACCGCGACACGCATCGCATCACCGCGGTGCTCGGCGACGTCGACACCCCCCTCGGACACCTGTGCCACCGCATCGTGCACCTGGGTTTCGCCGACGAGACCTCCATCGTCCAGACCCGTTTCGCCAGCACCGTCCTCACGGTGCTCCGCGACTCCGTCGGCGCGATCCCCGCGACCCTCGTCGACGACGCCCGTCGCGCTCTGTCGTTGCCGCTGCCCGTCGACCCCGCCGAGGTGCGTCAGATCGTCTTCCTCGGTCACCGCTTCAGCGTGGGGATCGCGCAGGAGGCCGCGCTCAAGGTGCGCGAGTCGGCGGGCGCCTGGACGGAGGCGTACCCGGTGTGGGAGTACCAGCACGGACCCATCTCCTGCGCCGGCCCCGGCTCGCTCGTGTGGTCGCTCGGGGACGTGCCCGAGACGGTGGCCGCCGACGTGCGCGCCACGGGGGCCACCGTCTACTCCCCCGATCTCGACCCCCAGGCGAGCCTGGTGCTCGCCCACCGGCTCGCCCTCGCCCTCGCCCGCCACCGCGGTCGCAACCCCGACACGCCGCCGTTCCTCAACCGGTCGGTGCTGTCGGCCGGCTGATGCCCGTCGTCACCGTCTTCGTCCCGCCGCATCCGTCGGCGGCCGAGCTGCTCCACGACGTCGCCGACGCCGTCGCGGGCGCGCTCGCCCTGGGCGACGGTGACGTCATCGCCGTTCACGTGCCGGTCGCCGCGACCTCCGTGAGCGGAGCCGGCGCCCCCGACCCCGCCGCCCCCGACCCAGCCGCTCCCGCGGGGTGCGACGGCTGGCAGCGCGACACCTGGTCGGTGGTGACGCTTCACGGCTCCGCGCGCACCCGCGAGAAGATGGACGCGGCGCGGGATGCCGCGGCGCGCGCCGTCGCGCAGTGGACCGCCCGTCACGGGCTCATGCAGGGAGGGGTGTGGACGCAGTGGCAGACACCGATGCCGTGATCGACCTCCTCGTCGCCGGGGAGCTCTGCGTCGACATCGTCATCGGCCTCGTCGGCGGCATCCGGTTCGGGCAGCACGAGCAGATCGTGCGCTCCACGACCCTCACCCTGGGGAGCTCCTCGGCGATCACCGCGTGCGGCGCCGCCGCCCTCGGTGCCCGCGTGAGCATGGCCGGTGTCCGCGGCGACGACGATTTCGGCGCGTTCATCCAGCGCGAGCTGTCGAACCGCGGCGTGGAGGTCGGGGCGGTGCGCGTGGACCGGGCGGTCCCCACCGGTGCTTCCACCCATCTCACGCGCCCCGACGGCGACCGCGCGATCCTCACCTCGATGGGCTCCATCGGGCGGACGGCGGCATCCGATGTCGTCCCGCTCCTCGACCGTGCGCGGCACCTGCACGTCGGAAGCTGGTTCCTGCAGGAGTCGCTGTGGGACGACGCGCCCGCGGTGTTCGCTCTGGCCCGGAGCGCCGGCATGACGACCTCGCTCGACGGGAACTTCGACCCGGCGCAGCGTTGGGACAGCGGCATCCTCACCCTCCTGCCGCACGTCGACGTGTTCTTCGGGAAACGAGCAGGAGGTCACGGGGCATCGCGCGCGAGGGTGAGCCCGAGCGCGCCGTGCGCATGCTCCTGGATCGGATGCCGCACGGCGCCACCGTCGTCTACAAGCTCGGCGCCGACGGAGCGGCCGCGTATACACTCGCCGACGGCGCACTGGATGTCGCGCACGCGTCCACTCCGGAGATCGGAGGAGCCCTCGTCGACACCGTGGGTGCGGGTGACACGCTCGCGGCCGGCTACCTCGTCGCTCGCCTGGACGGCGTCGATCGCGCGGGCGCGCTCGCGTTCGCCGTCGCGTGCGGCACGGCGTCCACGCGAGGCGCAGGCGGTGTCGGCGGCCAGCCCGACCGCGCCCGCGCCTCGGCCCTGGCCGCGCACGTCTGCGTGCGCTGAGCCGTCGGCGGACGAAGCCCGCCCTCCGGGCGCGCTAACGTTCTACGCGGAGGTCCCCATGAGCACCAACCCGACCGACGCATCCACCCCCCTCGAGTCGCAGCCCACGAACGGGCTCGACCGATTCTTCGAGATCACCCGGCGCGGCTCGACCGTCGGCACCGAGATCCGAGGCGGTGTGGTCACGTTCGTGACGATGGCCTACATCGTCATCCTCAACCCGATCATCCTCTCCAGCGGCACCGACATCGCCGGAAACCAGCTGGGGTTCGGCGCGGTCGCCGCTGTCACCGCTCTGACGGCGGGCTTCATGACGGTGCTGTTCGGGCTCGTCACCCGCCTTCCGTTCGCGTTCGCGGCGGGCCTGGGGATCAACTCGTTCCTGGCCGTCTCGGTCGTGGGCCAGGTCACCTGGCCCGAGGCGATGGGCCTCGTGCTCATCAACGGCCTCATCATCGTGCTCCTTGCCGTCACCGGCCTTCGGCGCATGATCTTCGACGCGGTGCCCATCCAGCTGAAGCTCGCCATCACCGTCGGCATCGGCCTCTTCATCGCCTTCATCGGCTTCGTCGACGCCGGGTTCGTCACCACCACGGGAGCGTCGTCGCCTCCGGTCGGACTCGGCGTCAACGGATCGGTCGCGACCATCCCGACGCTCGTCTTCGTCTTCACCCTGCTGCTGACCGGAGTGCTGGTCGCGCGCAAAGTGAGGGGCGGCATCCTCATCGGCCTGGTCACCGGCACCGTGGTCGCCGTGGTCGTGGAGGCGATCTGGCACCTCGGCCCCAAGATCTCAGGCGGCACACTCGCCAACCCCGGCGGCTGGGGCCTGTCGGTGCCCGAGCTTCCGGCGTCGCTGATCAGCGTGCCCGACCTCTCCCTTGTGGGGCAGGTCTCGTTCGGGTCGTTCGGACGCACCGGTGTGCTCGCCGCCCTCATGCTCGTCTTCACACTCGTGTTCACGAACTTCTTCGACGCGATGGGCACCATGACGGGCCTGTCGAAAGAGGCGGGCCTCGCCGACGAGAAGGGCGACTTCCCGCGGATCAGGTCGGCACTGATCGTCGAGGGCGTGGGTGCGGTCGCGGGTGGATTGACGTCCAGCTCGTCGAACACGGTGTTCATCGAGTCGGGGTCGGGCATCGGCGAAGGGGCTCGCACGGGGCTCGCGAACGTGGTGACGGGAGCCCTGTTCCTCCTGGCGATGTTCTTCACCCCGCTCGTGTCGATCGTTCCGAGCGAGGTCGCCGCGTCCGCCCTGGTGATCGTGGGCGCGCTCATGATGTCGCAGATCCGGCACATCGACTTCTCGGACTTCGGGGTCCTCCTGCCGGTGTTCCTCGCCGTGACGGTGATGCCGCTGACGTACTCGATCGCCAACGGCATCGGCGCCGGCTTCATCGCCTGGGTGCTCGTGCGGTCGCTGTCGGGCAGAGCCCGCCAGATCAGTCCGCTGCTGTGGATCGTCGCCGCGGGCTTCCTGCTCTACTTCGCCCGCGGTCCCATCGAGACGCTCCTCACCTGACCCGGGCGCCGGCGGCCGTTCCGTCAGGCATCGTGGGGCTCGAGCACGAAGACCTGGATCAGACGGTCGGTCTTCTTCTGATACGCGTCGTAGTCGGGCCAGACCGCGACGGCGCGTGCCCACCACTCGGCGCGCTCGTCGCCCTCGAGCTCGCGCGCGAGGTAGTCGCGACGGACGGCACCGTCCTGCAGCTCGACGTGCGGGTGGGCGCGAAGGTTCCAGTACCAGGCGGGATGCTCCGGCGCGCCACCCTTGGACGCCACCACCGCGTACTTCCCGTCGTGCTCGACGCGCATGAGCGCGGTCTTGCGGAGCGCCCCCGACTTCGCCCCCACCGTGGTGAGGACGATGATCGGCACGCCGCGCAGCTCCGCCTGCTCCGTGCCGCCGGAGGCCTCGTAGGCCTCCGCCTGGGTGCGCGCCCACTCGGACGTGCTGGGCTTGTACTCTCCGTTCAAGGGCATACCGCCACCCTACGCTCGTCCCGCCGTTCCGCTCCCCTGTCTCAGAACCGCGCAGAGAGCGGCGCCAGCGCGCTTTTGCGACAGGGGAGCATCAGAAAGGGGGCGACCGGCTGCCCCAACGCGGAACGCCCCGCGCGGGGCGGGGGCGTTCCGGTGTACGACGGATGTCGCGGGGCTCAGAGTCCGGCGATGATCTCGCGCATCAGCTCGGCGGTCTCGCTCGGCGTCTTGCCGACCTTGACCCCGGCCGCCTCGAGCGCTTCCTTCTTGGCTTGAGCGGTTCCGGCCGAGCCCGAGACGATCGCACCGGCGTGGCCCATGGTCTTGCCCTCCGGCGCGGTGAAGCCGGCGACGTAGCCGACGACGGGCTTGGTCACGTGCGCCTTGATGAAGTCGGCCGCGCGCTCCTCGGCGTCGCCGCCGATCTCGCCGATCATGACGATCGCCTTCGTGTCGGGGTCGGCCTCGAACGCGGCGAGGGCATCGATGTGGGTGGTGCCGATGATCGGGTCGCCGCCGATGCCGATGGCGGTCGAGAACCCGAGGTCGCGCAGCTCGAACATCATCTGGTACGTCAGGGTGCCCGACTTCGACACGAGACCGATCGGTCCCTTGCCGGTGATGTTGGCCGGGGTGATGCCCACCAGAGCCTCACCGGGGTGATGATGCCGGGGCAGTTCGGGCCGATGATGCGGGTCTTCTCGCCCTTCGACTTCGAGTACGCCCACGCCTCGGCGGTGTCGCCGACGGGCACGCCCTCGGTGATGACGACGAGGAGCGGGATCTCGGCGTCGATGGCCTCGATCATCGCGTCCTTCGTGAACGCCGGCGGCACGAAGGCGATCGACACGTCGGCGCCGGTCGAGCGGATGGCCTCTTCGACCGAGGCGAAGACGGGGAGCTCGACGGGGTTGCCCGCGGCATCCGTGTGGGAGACCGTCGTTCCGGCCTTGCGCGCGTTGACGCCGCCGACGACCTGGGTGCCCGCCTTCAGCATGAGGGCGGTGTGCTTGGTGCCCTCGCCGCCGGTGATGCCCTGGACGATGACCTTGGAGTCCTTGTTGAGGAAGATCGACATGTTCGTAAGTCCTTTTCCGGATGCTGTGGGTCAGGCGTTGGCCAGCTCGGCGGCCTTTGTCGGCGCCCTCGTCCATGCCCGCGGCGAGGGTCACGAGGGGGTGGCCCGCGCGGCGGCGAGGATCGCGCGGCCCTCGTCGACCTGGTTGCCGTCGAGGCGGACCACCAGCGGCTTGGTGGCGGTGTCGCCGAGGATCTCGAGGGCCTTGACGATGCCCTCCGCCACCGCGACGCACGAGGTGATGCCGCCGAAGACGTTGACGAAGACGCTCTTGACCTGCTCGTCACCGAGGATGACGTCGAGACCCGCAGCCATCACGGTGGCCGAGGCTCCGCCGCCGATGTCGAGGAAGTTGGCCGGTCGCACCCCGCCGAACTCCTCGCCGGCGTAGGCGACGACGTCGAGGGTCGACATGACCAGGCCCGCGCCGTTGCCGATGATGCCGACCTGCCCGTCGAGCTTGACGTAGTTGAGGTCGTTGGCCTTGGCCTTGGCCTCGAGCGGGTCGGCGGCGTCCTTGTCTTCGAGCGCCTCGTGGTCGGGGTGACGGAACGCGGCGTTCTCGTCGAGTGAGACCTTGCCGTCGAGGGCGACGATCTGACCCTCCTCGGTGAGAACGAGCGGGTTCACCTCGACGAGCGTGGCGTCTTCGTTCTTGTAGACCTGGAAGAGCTTCACGAACACGTCGGCGACCTTCGGCGCCAGCTCGTCGTCGAAGCGCGCGGCCCGGGCGATCTCGAGCGCCTTGGCGTGGTCGATGCCGGTGAGCGGGTCGACCTCGACGCGGGCGAGGGCCTCGGGACGCTCGACCGCGAGCTCTTCGATCTCCATGCCGCCCTCGACGCTGGAGAGCGAGAGGTACGAACGGTTGGCGCGGTCCAGCAGCACCGAGAAGTAGTACTCCTTGTCGATGCGGGCACCTGCGGCGACCATCACGCGCTTGACCACGTGACCCTTGATGTCGAGGCCGAGGATGGCCTTGGCCGCCTCGTACGCCTCGTCGGGGTTCTTGGCGACCTTCACGCCACCGGCCTTGCCGCGGCCGCCGGTCTTGACCTGGGCCTTGACGACCACGACGCCGCCGAGCTTCTCGGCGGCCGCACGCACCTCCTCCGGCGTGTCCGCGACGATGCCGGCGAGCACCGGCACCTCGTACTTCTCGAAAAGATCACGTGCCTGGTACTCGTACAGATCCACAGTGCAGTCCTTCGGTGGCGAACGGTGGGTGGCGCAGAACGCGCAGATTTCTCTCGATATCGAGATATCAAGACCAGTCATCCAGCCTACTACTCGCCGGTGGATGCCTCTGACTGCGCCGGCGTCCGGGGAGCGACGGATGCTACGGCGCGGGCAGGTCGCGTGAGGCCGGTCCCTCGATGCGGGTGCCGTCGGGAGCGAAGCGGGAGGCATGCAGCGGACAGTCCCACGTGCACTCCGCGTCGTTCCACGACAGCACTCCACCGAGGTGCGGGCACACGGCGCTGACCGCGCGCGTCTGGCCGTCCACCGTCGACACCCCCACAGGATGAAGCCCCCGGTGGCCAGGACGCCCTCCCCCTCGGCGGGCTGCCGGACGGGCGTGCGGCGGGACGCGGCATCCGTCCACCCCGCGGCCGCTGCCGCAGCGACGGCGGCGTTCTCCTTCGCACCGCGACCGATGTCGGCGGGCACCGTCAGGCGGGTGCCGATCGCGAGCATCCAGCGTGGTCGCTCCTTCCACGGCACGCCGAGGATCTCGGCGCGCAGCCGCAGAGCCGCCCAGGGTGCGTTGGTCAGGCCCCACTTGCCGTACCCGGTCGCGAAGCGGATGCGTCCGAGGCCCCGCGGCAGCGCACCCACGAACGGCACGAGGTTGTGCGATTCGTAGTCCTGCGCCGACCAGCGGTGAGTCTCGCGGGCGGTCGGAAAGTGCGCACGCGTCCACGCGACGAGGTCGTCGACGAGCGACTTCTCCGACACCGCGCGGCCGACCGGGTGTCCGTTGCCCGCGACCACGAGGCCGACGCCAGGGCCGTCGTCGACGGTGACCGAGCGCACCGAGCGCGTCGGAGCGTCGACCGAGAGATACAGCCCCTCGGGCACCGGCGCGGAGGCGTCGAGGTCGAACGACACCGCGTAGGACCGCAGCCCCCGCGTCTTGGCGATTGTGAGCCCCCGGTCGGCGATCGGCGTTCCGGTGGCCAGCACGATGTGGTCGGCGCGCAGGGACCCGGCGCCGGTCTCGACGTGAGCGTGCGGCAGAGCGTGCGCGCGGAGGACCCTCACCCCCCGTGTGAAGCGTGCCGCCGGCGGCGACGAAGGGCGTCGGCGAGCGCCGCGGTCACGCGCAACGGGTCGATCGCGGCCTGGTCTGCGAGCGCAACCGCCGACGCCGCCGGAAAGGGCAGGGCGAGGGCGTCGGGGTCGGCGCGCTGCACGTCGAGTCCCGCCTCACGCGCCGCGTCCCGCTCGGCGTCGACGACGGATGCCGCGACCGCCGACTGCGCGTAGGTGTACGCCGTGCGTCGCGTGTACGGCACGCCGGCCTCCTCGGCGAAGGAGAGCAGCCACTCCTGTCCGGCCCGATTGGCGTCGACGTAGGCCCGGACGAGCGCGGCGGGATGATGCCGCCGCAGCGTGGAGAGCACAGACCCCTGCAGCAACGACACCTTCCCGGTGTTGCCGCCGCTGGCGAGGCTCCCCACCTCCCCCTGATCCAGCACCGCCACGTCGAGGCCGTCGCGTGCCAGCAGGAGCGCGGTGCTGAGCCCCGTGATCCCCGCCCCGACCAACGATCACGTCGTGCCGGGCCTCGGGGGCGAAAGGGGTCGCGGTCACCGGCGGCGCAGCCGCCCTCCACAGGGATTCCATCGGCTCAGCCAATCCCGCGGCATCCGCTTCTCGACAGGGGTTGACAGCTCCCGCGCTCCACACGGCTCGGCAAGTAGGCTCGGCGCATGAGCGAGTCCGCGCCCGTGAGCGCCCCCCGCACCGCGGTGGTGGCCGCGGCGATCGACCTGTTCGCCGAGCAGGGATTCGATCAGACCTCGGTCGAGCAGATCGCCCGCGCCGCCGGGGTGTCGCGCTCGACCTTCTTCCGGCAGTTCGGCGGCAAGGACGATGTCGTCTTCGCCGACCACGAGGTGCTTCTCGCCGAGTTGCGCGAGTACCTGTCTCAGACGCACGAGAACCCGTGGGCGGCCGTCTGCGAGGCGTCGATCCGGGCATACCGTCATTTCGCGGCCGACCCAGACCTGGCCCGGCGGCGCTACGCGGTGGTCCGCCAGGTGCCCACTCTTCGCGATCGCGAGATCGTGACGGTGTTCCGCTATGAGCGCCTGTTCGACGAGTACCTCCGCTCGGCCCTTCCGGGCCTCGACCCGCTCGACGCGGTCGGGTTCGCCGCGCTCGTGACGGCCCTTCACAACCATGTGCTGCGCCAGCTGATCCGCAGCTCCAAGCGTGTTTCCGGTGACGGTGCTGCGCCGCGCGCTCGACGATGCGTTGCGCCGGTTCGGCGTGCACTCCGACGGACACGGCGACGCGGCGGACGACATCGCGGTGGCGGTCTTCCCGCGACGGATGCCGGTGGCCGAGGTCGCCCGGCGTCTGCGCGACACGCTGAGCTGACCCTCCCATGAAACTCGGTTCCTCGTCGTGTGGGACTGAGTATCGGTAGACTGGCGATCGTCACCCGAGGAGTACGCCATGTCTTTCACGCCCGTGCCCGGCCAGCAGACCGAGCGCTACGAGATCGCCCAGCCGCTCGACACCGACTACTACGCGGTGTTCGCAGACCTCGGCGACGCCGAGCGCGATGCGTGGCAGCGTGCCCGCACCTTCTCGACCGAGATCGCCGGCGAAATCGGACAATGGTGGGATCGCGGCGACTACAACCTCGCGTTCGTCCGTCGCATGGGCGAACTCGACCTCTTCGCCGACGGCATCCGGCACGACGGTCTGACCGCACTCTCGCCGCTGGCGGCGGGACTGGTGAACATGGAGATCTCGCGCGGCGACGGCTCCATGGGCACGATCCTGGCCGTTCAGGGCGGTCTCGCTCTCCGCACCCTCGCCCTCTTCGGCAGCGACGCGCAGAAGGCTGATTACCTCGCGCCGCTCGCCCGCGGCGAGGTGCTCGGCTCGTTCGCCCTTACCGAGCCCGACCACGGCTCGGACTCGGTGTCGCTCGAGACCCGCGCCCGGCGCACTGACGACGGCTGGAGCCTCGACGGAGCGAAGAAGTGGATCGGCAACGGAGCATCCGGCGGCATCACGTTCGTCTGGGCGCGGGTCGACTCCCCCGGCGCCTCCGACCACGACACGGTGCGCTGCTTCCTCGTCCCGCAGGAGACGCCCGGCTACGCCGGCGAGCCGATCCTCGGCAAGGCGTCATTGCGGGCGATACATCAGGCGCACATCACGCTGACCGACGTCCGGCTCCCCGCCGAGGCGGTGCTCCCCGGCACACGGTCGTTCAAGGATGCCTCCACGGTGCTCTACGCCACCCGCTCCGGCGTGGCCTGGTCGGCGCTCGGCCACGCGACGGCCTGCTATGAGGCGGCGCTCCAGTACGCCCAGCAGCGCGTGCAGTTCGGCAAGCCACTGGCGAAGTTCCAGATGATCCAGGAGCGTCTGGCGCAGATGCTCGACGAGCTCACGGCCATGCAGCTGTATTGCCGGCGCCTCGCCGACCTCGAGTCGTCCGGCTCGCTACGACCCACGCAGGCGTCGCTGGCGAAGTATCACAACACGCGCGCGGCGCGGCGGGTGGCGGCATCCGCTCGCGATCTCCTCGGCGGCAACGGCATCCTGCTCGAGTACAGCGTGATGCAGCACATGGCCGACATCGAGGCCATCCACACCTACGAGGGCACCGAGAGCGTGCAAGCCCTCTTGCTCGGCCGCGGACATCACGGGGATGAGCGCGTTCGTCTGAGAGCCCCCGAGTCCTGCGGCGCACAGACGCGACACCGCGATGACGGGCGCCTCGCCAACGCGCACGGAGGAGTTCGCCGCGGTGACGAGAACCGTGCAGCGACGCAGAACTTCCTGCCGAAAAAGCGGCTATATACCGTAAGATACCCATACGGCCCGTTTTACACCGCTTCCCCTCATTGCAACCACCGGTTGCCGGCGGTGCTTTCCGGCACGTCAGGAGAGTATCGATGCCCCGAAAAGTCGTCCCCGCGGTGCCGAGGGTCGGTCGGCAGTCACGGCCGGCCCGCCGTCTCAGAGCAGCAGTGGCTGCCGTCATCCTCCTCGCGAGCGTGCCTGCCCCTGTCGCAGCATCGGGCGCCTGGTTCACGGCCACGACCTCGCGGAGTGGCAACTCACTCGAAGCGGCCGCGATGGGCCCGGTGACCGATGTCACAGCCAGCGTTCGACCGGAGGGCGCAAACATCAGTTGGAGCAGCGCCCTCCGGCAGACATGGGCCACGGCGAACGCCCTGCAGTCCGGCGCCACCTACACCGTGAGCCGCTCAGTGAACGGGGGGCCCGCCACGACGGTGTACACGGGGACGACGACCTCTGCGAGCGATCAGTTCCCTCGCGCCGTGCTCAGTCGAGGCCACTCCACCATCGCCGACGGGACGAGCGTGTCCGGTGCCATCAGCCAGGGGCGCGTATACACGTGGGGCAAAGACGCGAGCGGGTCTGGGCAGCTCGGCAACCGGCAGCGCATACTCGGCATCCCCCACCGCGGTGAACATCCCCGCCAGCCACTCGATGACCGATGTGTCCATCGGATCCACCAACGCAATCGCACTCGCCTCAGACAGCACCGTGTGGGCGTGGGGCTCCGGTCTCGCACAGAACTGCAGTCAAGCGAACGAACACCCCCGTCCAGCTCACGGTCCCGCAGGGAAAGTCCGCCACCGCCGTGGCGACGGTTGACGGATGCCGGAGCCTCGTGCTCGCCTCTGACGGCACGCTGTTCGAGTACTCCGGCAGCACCGGGTTCCAAACAGCCCCGGCACTGCCCGGTGGACGGAAGATCGTTCAGATCACGCAGGGTCTGTGCGTCCTCGCCTCCGACGGATCGGTGTGGTGCCGAGGGCCGAACGCCTCCGGTCAGCTGGGCCCGAACTCTACAGACAGCGCGTCGACGTCCTACGTTCAGGTCCCGTTTCCCGCCGGTCGCTACGCCACCCAGATATCGTCGAACGGCTCGACCGTGGCGGTGCTCCTGAACAACAACGCCGTGTGGGCGTGGGGCAAGAACTCCGATGGCCAGCTCGGTAACGGCACCACCGCCGACGCGGCTCCCACGCCGGTGGGCTACAAGGGCGTGGGGTCGGTCAACTTCGTCAAGGTCGCCGTCGGCGGGTCCCACATCAGCGCTCTGGGGTCGAATGGCGTCGTCTACAGCTCCGGACTCAACAGCTCAGGACAGCTCGGAAACCAGAGCTGGACATCGAGCAGCCTCCCGGTCTCCGCTTCCAGCAGCGGTACCGCTTTCAGCGATATCACCGCCGGGGCATCCAAGACCTACGGGGTGACGAACAACGGCACCGTCTGGGGGTGGGGATCCAACCTCGTCAGCGGATCATCGACGATGGCCAACGGCGACACCACCAACAGCGCGTACTGGTCTCCGGGTCGCGCCGCCACGAACATCACCGTCGACGACGGCGCGAACAAGCTGTCGTGCAGCAACGGTGCGAACCCGAACTCCACGGCGTACTGCGCACCGTCCGGAACCATCACGTACTCCGTCAGCTACGCGTACCAATCGTGGACGTCTCCCGGCGCGTCGCAGCAAGCCTCGACCACGGTGAGCCAGACGGGAACCGTGACGTTCGGCGGACCGGGGTCGTTGAACATGTGTCTCGGCCTGCACAACGGCTCGAGTGCCGACGGCTCTGCCGCGGTACTGGCGACGTGCGATTCGTCGGCCAGTCAGACGTGGATTTCGTGGTCGGACGGGACGTTCCGATCGAGCGGGAAGTGCCTCGACGTGAACGGGAGTTCGCCCGGCAGCCCCGTGCAGCTGTGGCCCTGCAATCAACTCGGTTTTCAGTGGTGGACTCTTCGGGATGACGGGACCGTCTACAACCCCACGTCAGGACTGTGTCTGACCGATCCGAACGGCTCCACGACCGCGGGAACGCAAATGGTCATCGACGTCTGCAACGGATCGTGGACTCAGCGTTGGATCTTCACGTAGCAGGTTCGTGAGGGGCGCACAGCCGAACGACTCATGGCATCTCCCGGCACTTAGCGCACCGCCCGCTGAGGCACAACGGGAGGCGAAGGGACCGCCCCTTTCCCCTACTGTCTCGTGAATGGGACTGTTCCGTTCGACCTCGCCCCGCTCGGTCTCCCCGCAGGCCTCATCCGTCGACCTGAAAGCCGGTCGCCCGCCGTGGAGCCTGTGGGCCGACGGGCTCGGGAAGCTGTCCATACCGCGCGATCCAGATCATCGTGGTGGTGACGCTGGCGGCAGGCATCGTCTTCGCCCTCCAGTCGCTCACGGTGGTGACGATCCCCCTCGTGCTGGCGCTCATCCTCGCGTGCGCGTTCGCACCGGTGATGGGCTGGATGCGGCGACACGGCGTGCCGTCGTTGCTGGCGACCGCGATCACGCTGCTGTCGATCGTGGTGCTGCTGGCCGCGGTGGCATGGCTCATCGTGTGGTCCGTGCGCGATCAGTGGGACGACCTGGCCGCGAAGTCGCAGAACGGCTTCCAGAGCGTGATCACGTGGGTGCAGTCGCTCCCGTTCGCCCCCGATCAGTCTCAGCTCGACGACTGGCTGAAGCAGCTGCAGTCCTTCGCCACGAGCTCCCAGGTCGGTTCCGGCGCCGTCGCCGGCGTGAACGCGCTGGCGAACTTCGTCACGGGGTTCGTCCTGCTGGTGGTGGTGCTGTTCTTCTTCCTCAAGGACGGACCGCGGATGTGGGAGTTCGTGCTGCGGCCGTTCCGCGGGGACAACGACGCGCGTGCCCGCCGCATCGGCGACAAGACGGTGACCGTCTTCGGCTCCTACCTCCGCGGCACGGCGGCGGTCGCGTTCGTCGACGCGGTCGGTATCCTCATCGGTCTGCTGATCCTGCAGGTTCCGCTCCCCATTCCGTTGGCGGTGCTCGTCTTCCTTCTGGCGTTCATCCCGATCGTCGGCGCCACACTCGCCGGGGTGCTGGCCGCCCTGGTCGCCCTGGTGTCGAACGGGCTGGTGAACGCCCTCTTCGTGGTCGGCGTGGTCGTGCTGGTGAACCAGTTGGAGGGAACTTCCTTCAGCCCTTCCTGATGGGGCGGTCGATGAAGCTCCACGCATTCGTGATCCTCGTCGCACTGACGGTGGGCACGGTGCTGGGCGGAAATCGTCGGAGCGGTGCTTGCCGTGCCGATCACGGCGGCGGTGTGGGGCGCGATCCAGGTGTGGGACGGCCCGGACCTCCCCGCGCGGTGGGCACGGCCGAAGCATCCCGACCGCGAAGCGGACGCGGCGTGACGAGCCTGTCTGCGCGCGGCTGAGCGCGCGCCGAGCAGGAGGAGCGCGGATGTCGGTGGTCCAGGTGAGGATCGAACGGTGACGTACGACATCCCCCCGCGCCCATGCTGGCGAAGTCCGTGCCCCGCCGTGCCGGATCCCGGCGCGGTGGCCGGCGGGCTCAGCTACGAGCCGAAGTGGGACGGATTCCGCGGACCTGGTGTCGTGGGACGGCGAGACGGTGGAGATCGGGCAGCCGGGGCGCGAAACCGCTGACCCCGGTACTTTCCCGAGCTTGTCAAGGCGTTCGCACGGCTGTTGCCCGAACCCTGCCTTCTCGACGGCGAGGTGGCCGTCCCCACCGGCGAGCCCGGCGCGCAGCGCCTGGACTGGGAAGCCCTGACGCAGCGGATCCACCCCGCGGCGTCGCGCGTGAACATGCTCGCCGAGAAGACGCCGGCGATGTTTCATCGCGTTCGATCTCCTGGCTCGCGGCGACAGAGACCTCACCACAGAGCCGTTCGCGGTGCGTCGGGCTGAGCTGGAAGACCTGCTCGGGGGGCTGCCGCATCCGCTCCACGTGACAAGAACAACCACCGATCCCGACCTCGCCCGGCGATGGCTGAGCGAGTTCGAGGGCGCGGGGCTCGACGGGGTTTGTGGCCAAACCGCTCGCACAGGCCCTACGCACCCAACAAGCGCACGATGTTCAAGATCAAGCACGCTCGAACGGCCGACGTCGTGGCGCTCGGGTACCGCGTGCACAAGAGCGGCGCGGGGGTGGGTCGCTGCTCGTCGGCCTCTACGACCGCGACGGCGCTCTGCACAATGTCGGGGCCGTATCGGCGTGGTCGGATGCGCGGCGGCGGGAGCTCGTCGACGAGCTCGCCCCGCTCGTGCAGCGGGACGACGAACGGCGCGGCTCTCACCGGTGCGGGCGAGAAATCACGCTTCACCGGTGCCGACAAAGACATGTCGTTCGTCAAGCTCCGACCCGAGCGCGTGCTCGAGGTGCGCTACGACCAGCTCGAGGGTCGGCGGTTCCGCCACACGGTGCAGTTCGATCGCTGGCGCCCCGACCGCGAGGCACGATCGTGCACGTACGGGCAGCTCGAGTCGGTGGCGGCGTACGATGTGGGCGCCGTGCTGCAGTAGTTGCCCCGGTCGGTGAGGGGGCGCAGCGAGACGAAACGCCCGAGCCCCACGGTCGTTGAGCGAGCGCAACGAGACGAAACGTCCGTGCTCTCACGCCTGTTCCTCGCGCGGCCAGTTGTCGGGGTTCAGCCGGCTCGGCTGCACCCGCGGGGGCTCCCCCGGCATCTTGGGGAACTCCGGCGGAAAGTTGAGCTCTCCCAGCCCGTTCGCGACGTCGCGCTCCCACCATTCCAGGAGGACGTCGATGCGGCCCGGCTTCGCCGCGAAGTCCCGCCACGGGTCGCCGATCGTCGCGAGGCGCTCGGGGAGCGAACGCACGGTGAAGGCGGCGGGGTCGGCATCCGCCAGTTCCTCCCACTCGATCGGCGTCGACACGGTCGCCCCGGGCAGCGCCCGCGGGACTGTACGCGCCCGCCATCGTGCGATCCCGATTCGCCTGGTTGAAGTCCACGAACACGCGCGCGCCGCGCTCCTCCTTCCACCAGTTGGTGGTGACGCGCTCCGGCAGTCGCCGCTCCAGCTCGCGAGCGGCCGCGATGACCGCGTGTCGCACGTCGAGGAACTCATGGGCAGGCTGGATCGGACAGAAGACGTGGAGACCTCGGTTACCGCTGGTCTTGATCCACGCCGCGAGGCCCGCCTCCGCGAGGACCTCGCGCAGCGCGGGTGCAACGGCGGCGGCATCGGCGAAGTCGGTCCCCGGCTGGGGGTCGAGATCGATGCGCAGTTCCACGGGGCGGTCGGTGTCGGCGCGCAGCGACGCCCACGGATGGAAGACGACGGTGTTCATCTGAGCGGCCCACACGACCGCCGCGGGTTCGGTGAGCACGAGTTGCGGATGCCGGCGCCCGCTGTTGTAGGTGACGGTGACCGCCTCGACGTAGTCGGGCGCGCCCCGGGGCGGGTTCTTGGAGAAGAAGCTCTCCCCGTCGACGCCGTCGGGGAAGCGTTCGAGCGAGACCGGCCGATCTCCGTTGGCGGCGAGGAACGGACCGGATACGGCGATGAGATATATTCGGCGAGGTCGCGCTTGGTGATGCCGTGTTGCGGCCACAGCACGCGCTGGGGGCTGGAGATGCCGACCTCACGGTCGCCGTGCGGCCCGGGGACGGTCAGGGTGATGCGCTCGGAGGCCATACCTCACCGTAGACGGCGCATCCGCCCCGCCACGAGGGGGTCCGCGCACCTCGCGGCGTGCGTGCCGTCAGGCCAGCGCGAGCACCGGAGCCAGGTCGTCGCGCGACAGACGGATCCAGGGGCCCGCGGGGTCGAGCAGCACCCCGGCGATCCCCGCGTCGCTGGCCAGAGCCTTCGCCAGGGTGACAGCCGTCACGGGAACGGGCTGGTCTTTGCGTCCGAGCGCGAAGACCTCCAGGGGGGGTGGGAGAACAGCTCCAGCAATCGCTCACCGTCCGACATGTGAGCTTCGGCGACGCCCAGCTGTCCGTCGGCGCCCTGATTCGCCGCGATCCACAACGGCGCATCGGCGAGGGCGGCGACCAGCAGCGCGGGGGTGGCGTCGGTGCGCACAGATGCGAGCAGCGTCTTGACGGTCAGGTCGGGGCTGGTGTCGGCGAGCGCCTTCTCGATGAGCGCGCGCGGCAGGACGAGCCGAGCAGGAGCCGACGAATGGTCGAGGACGAGCCCGGCGTAGGGCCCCGCGAGCACGTGCCGCAGGACCGCCGAGACGGGTTGACCCATGGCCGAGGTGTCGGTGTCGCCGTCTTCTCGCACACTGGCCTGCAGCGCCTCTCCGCCGCTGAAGGCCATGACGAACTGCTGATCGCCCTGGGTGGCCACCATGAGCGGCAGGTCCTCTCCCGCGGCGAGGAGCGCGCGGGCGTCGCCTTTCACGCGGAGAAAGAGGTGTCCCTGGAGCAGCTGGCGCGCGATGCCGAGCACCTGCTCCGACGACGGCTCGCCCTTCAGTTCGGCGAGCGCTGCCCGCAGGAGCGCGTTGTCCCTGACGCCCGGAACGAACTCGCGGCTCTCCGGGGCCTCCGCCGCGGGGCGGGTGGCAGCCGCGGGGGCGGCGGATGCCGCGGGGGCGAGGGATTCCGCGGGCTCGCTCCCCTCGTCGGCCGCCGGCGCCGCCGCGCCCACCCCCTGGAAGGTGGACACCGAGATGCCGACCCGGGCTGCGGCATCCGTCGTCTCGGCCTGCGGCGCAGGCGCAGCGGGCACAGCGACGTCTTCAGCGGGGGCCGCGGTCGCCTCGGGAACGGGAGAAGAGGTGCGCGGGGAGCGGGAGAAGATGCCCATCTCCCGACCCTAACCCGGCTCTGCGGGTGGCCGGAGGGGTCGGTCTTGCGCATCTGTCGCGTCTTGAGCAAAAGCCGTGGATACATTGCGCAACCCTCGCGCAGACGCGATGCCGTTCTGAGCGCTTCGCTCTGAGAGGCCTCATAACTTGTATGCAGGTCGGGGCGGGGATCCCGACACAGACAGAGCTTCACCACATCACCACCAACTTTCCCGGAGAAAGTCATGAACAGCAACACCGGCACCACCGAGAACACCTCGCGTCGCTCCGCTCGCACCGCCGCTCCGAAGCGCCGCAAGGGTCGCGCGATCGTCGCCTTCGCCCTCGCCGCTCTCGCGGTCGGAGGCATCGGAGCCGCCGCCACCAGCGCCGCCTGGACCGACAACGTCTTCTTCTCGGCCGCGGCCTCGACGCAGACCTTCGACCTCAAGGGATCGACCGACAACGTCAACCTTCGCCGACGGCGGCGCATCGGCCAACATCGTCAATCCCGGCCTCGACCCTGGCGAACCTGCTGCCGGGCGACACCAAGACGATCACGCTGTACGTCAAGAACGTCGGCACCTCGAACTCCTCGATCGTCGCGAGCTCCTCGTGGGCCGGTGGCGCGGGCGGCTTCAGCACCGCACCCACCGTCGCGTTCAGCAACATCAGCACGAACACCTCGTCGCAGACGACCCTCGCCGCCGGTGCGACGCAGACCTTCACCGTCACCGTGACGGCGCCCGGCAACTGGGATGCCGCGAACCAGGGCAAGTCCGACACCCTGACCATCGCCGTGGCAGGCAACCGCCACGCACTGATAGCCTGCGGCGGACGTGTGACCGCTTCATCCGTCACGACTGGAGAGGGCCAGAGCCATGCAGATCATCCGACGCATCGCTCTGGCCCTTCTCTGGACGCTGGCCGGTGTGGGGGTGCTGTGCGGTGTCGTGTGGGGGGCCTCAGCGCTGGGGGTGCTGAAGCCGCTGATCGTGATCTCCGGCTCCATGGAGCCGGAGATCATGACCGGCGACCTGCTCATCGACGTCCCGGTCGACACGTCCACGCTCACGGCGGGTGACGTCGCGAGTCTTCCGTCCACCGTCACGCACGACCTGGTCACCCACCGTAATCCAGACCATCGAGCAGCAGCCCGACGGTCAGTGGCAGGTGACGATGAAGGGCGACAACAACGCCGCCGCCGATTCCGCGCCTTACATCGTCGGTGATCGCTCGCTGGTCCCGCGGGTCCAGCTGGGCGGCTGGGGCACCGCGATCCAACGCATGACGCAGCCGGCGGTCGCCATCCCTTTCATCGTCGGGCTTCTGGCCCTGCTCGGCAATCGTCCTGTTTCTTCCCGGCGCCGCCTCAGGCTCCTGCGGCCCAGACGCGGCGCCCGGACACGCGGTGACGGCCCCGACGCCCCGACGGCATCTGCTCCCGACGAGACGGATGCCGCGACGGAGACCACCGCCGTCGCCGCGACCGCGCTGCAGCACGCACCCGAACCGGCAGAGGCCGACGCCGCGGCTCCTGACCGGCGAGCCCGCTCCTGCACCGGCTTCGGAGGCTCCGCGCCCTCTCACGCGCCGACAGCTGTCCGGCCGGGACCCTCTGCCCGCGCCTTCCGACTCCACTCCGTGATTGTGAACGACATTCCTTCGGCTTCTCGCCGCCGCATCCCTTCCTGCCGCTCTGGTCGGCGGTGCCGCCCTCATCGGCGCTCTCGTGGGTACCTTCGTCGCGCCCGCCGCGCCGGCATCGGCGACCGTCGCGCTCAGCTTCGACCTCGGCCCCGTCCAGGCCGGCGCCACCGCCGCCGGCGCACAGCAGATCGTCGTTCCCGAGACCGCCCGGGTGGCCGACGCGGTCTTCGCGCCGATCGGCGGAGATGCGGCGTGGGATGCACGGCTCTGCGACGACTCGGGTACGTGTCACGCGTTGACGCGGATGCGCGACACGGTCATCCCGGCGGGCACCTACCGCATCGCCGTGAGCGTCACCGTCCCGGCGACCGCGCTGCCGGGCACCTCGACCGCCGCGGCCGGCTCCCTGACATTCGTCAGCACGTCCGAGACGCCGTCGTCGACGGCGAGCTCGGCCGCGAGTCTCGCCGACGGCGTCGATGCGGCGGTCGCCTCCGCACGCGACGGCGTCGCCTCGACCCGTAACCGCAGCAGCGTCGCCGACACGACGGTGCCGGAGACGGGGGCCGATGCCTCCTCCGCCGCCGCCGGCACGGGCTTGCCGTTCGCGTCGGCGAGCCCCGTGCCCGACGTCGCGCTCAGTATGGAACGCGCCGTCTCCTCGAATCCCGACGCGTGGACGCTCGCGATGATCGGCGCGATGAGCGCGGCGTTCCTGTCGATGCTCGTGATCTTCGGCGTACGCTGGCGACGGGGGCGATCATCGTGAACAGGACCATGCGGGGTGTCTTGGCCTCACTCTGCGCCATCGTCGCGGTGCTGGTGGTCGGATCGGTCGCGGAGTCGACGGCGCGCACGTCGGCCGCCTGGCAGGATCAGGTTTCAGGCAGCTTCGCCGTGACGGCCGGTCCGAACTGGGTGTCGACGACCTGCACGCCATCGACGAGCGTCGCCGCCGGCGCCAACAGAACACTCGCCACCAACACGCGTGCGGTGACGGTCAGCGGCCTGAACATCTCGATCTGCGTCGACACCGACTCGATCTCCACCATCAACGCCGCCACCAACGGCAACACCGTGACGCTCACGATGAGGACGGGCACGACCACAGGCCGCCGCGTCGGAGCACTCACCGTCTCCGGCCTGTCGGCCGGCACCTGGGCCGTCACCGTCGGCACCACGGTCCAGCGCCGCATCGTGCAGCCGGCCGCCAGCGCCAGCACGTCACTCCCGCCGCTGCACACGGGGTGGGTGGCGACATCCACCAGCGGCACGTACACGCTGAAGCTGTCGACGGCCTCCGCTCTCAGCGGCATCACGTCACCCTGGGCCAAGTATGACTTCGCCTCCGGATCGACGAGCGACCTCTCGGGCAACAACAACGCGCTGACGCTCCAGGGTCCGCCGAACGGCAAGGCTTTCATCGGCACGCAGGACGGCAGCTACCTCGACGTCAACGGCCAGAACGGCGGTTACGCCAGCTTCGCGAGCGGCATCGTGCAGAACGCGACGACGATGAGCTTCTCCGCCGACGTGCGGATCTCGAAGGCGCAGTACTGGCAACGCATCTTCGACGTCGGCATGGACGCGACCACCAACATGTTTCCTGACCACGCAGGGAAGCAATGGCAACCTGCAGTTCTCGATCACGCTGAACGGCAATCCCGGCGAGTCGCGCATCATGACGAACTACGCCTTTGTCGTCGGGCAATGGGTCAACGTGAAGCTCACGCTGCAGCCGAATCTCGACGCGACGACGACGGGCGTCCTCTACGTCAACGGCCAGGAGGTCGGGCGCAACTCTGCGCTCCTCGTGGCACCCAGCGACTTGGGTGCCACCACGAACAACTACATCGGCGAATCTCAGTACGCCGGCGACCCGAACCTGCAGGGTTGGATCGACAACATCGTCATCAGCGGCTCGGTGAGCTGACTCGAGCGCGCCGCCGAGTCAGAGCTTCGCGATCGGCGCGATCCCCGCCTTCACCGGGGAAGAAGGCTGGCGGCTGCCTCGTCCACGACGAACGTCACGTCGGGATGCAAACCGCAGGAAGGATGCCGGGCACTCCGCGCCGATCGGCCCGGCGACAGCGCGAGCGACAGCATCCGCCTTGCCCACCCCTTGCGCGATGGCGACGATGGCGCGCGCTTCGAGGATCGTCCCGATGCCCTGCGTCACCGCCGACCGCGGCACCGCATCGAGAGAGCCGAAGAAGCGCGCATTGTCGCGACGGGTGCGCTCGTCGAGCTCGACGACGCGCGTACGGGAGACGCGGGAAGACCCCGGCTCGTTTGAACGCGAGGTGGCCGTTGCTCCCCAGCCCGACGACCTGCACGTCCGACGCCGCCCGCAGCGCGAATGTCGGACTCGAAGCGTTCGCACGAGCCCCGGAGGTCGCTGGCGCGACCGTCGGGCACTGTCACGGCACCCTCGGAGAGGTGCAGTGGCCGCGCGACCTGCGCACGCAGCGTTTTCGGCGAAGCTGAGTGGATCGCTCGGATCGAGGCCCACGTACTCGTCGAGCGCGAAGGCCCGCAGGCGGGTGGTCGCGAACGACCCCTCGGCGTGCGCGTTGGCGAGGAGGCCGTAGAGATCGACGGGGCTCGAGCCGGTGGCAAGACCCAGCACCGGGCGGTCGGATGAGCGGAGTCGGCCCACGACGGTGTCGAAGGCGGCGGCCGCGACGGCCGCGGCATCGGGAAGAACTCGGAGACGAAAGGTAGTATTCATTATGCTGAGTATAATGAATAGATCTCGTGTGTCAGTCATCATTCCCGGTGGAAATGTGGCTATGTTTGTGGCCGAGCGTCCGATGACCGACGCGGAGCCGCGGAGGGATCTCATGCCGCATTCATCGGCCCACGAAGAAGACGATCAGGAGTCCGCTCGCACGGGGCGAGTCCTCCGCTACCAACACGTCTACGACCTCGTCGTCGAGTTGATCAGAGACCGCAACCTGCAGCCCGGAGACCAGCTGCCCAGCACGACCGAGCTGGCCGAGATGGCCGCGTGAGCATCATCTCCGTCCGACGCGCGCTGGACGAGCTGACCAGGCGCGGTCGGATCGTCCGCCATCAGGGTGTCGGCACGTTCGTCGCCTCGCCGCGAATCGTGAGCGAGCCTTCGCGCCCGGGCGGACTCTTGCAGACGCTGCGCGGGCTCGGCGACGACGTCGAGCTGAAGACAGAACTCGTGCGCATGATCGTGGGTCTGCCCAGCGAACAGCAGGCTGCGGCCCTGGGGATCGAACCCGGAGCGCCGGTGTGGGAGGTCGCCCGGTTGCGGCGGCTCGGCTCGAAGCCGAAGGTGTTCGAAACGGCCGTGCTGCCGCTGGCACTCATCCCTTCGCTCGATGAAGCGCACCTCGCCTCCGGCGGGTCGCTCTACGCACTGCTGACGGAGCGCCACGGGTTCACCGATGACGTCGTCGAGCAGGCGTTCGAGGTCGATGAGCCCACGCCCGCAGAACGTCAGCACCTGCAACTGTCGGCAGCCGACGATGTCGTGCGTATCCGCGGCGTCAGCCTCAACGCCGAGGGTGTCGCCTTCGACAGCTTCCAGCAGACGTACCCGGCGAAAGACTTCATCTTCTACGTCTCCGGCACCTCGCGTCAGCGACTCATCGAGCCCTCGCGCGAGACCGCCTGGGACGTCCGGCCGCTGGGCCAATCCGCAGCGGCAGTCATCGACGCCGACGACGCGGGTCAGGGCTAGGCACCGTGTCGATCAGGTGACGCGTGTAGGCCGAGGCGGGCTGGTTGACGATCTCCCATGCCCCGCCCTCCTCGACGATCCGCCCCTCGCGCATCACCACGATCCGATCGGCGTACGCTGCTGCGGTCGAAAGGTCGTGCGTGATCATCAGCACACCCATGCGATGCTCCCGGCGCAGACGGTCCAGCAGCGAGAGCACACCCGTGCGCACCGAGACGTCAAGCATCGAGACGGGTTCGTCGGCCAGCAGAAGCCGCGGCCGCAGCACGATGCTCGCCGCGATCGCGACGCGCTGACGCTGCCCGCCTGAGAGCTCGTGCGGGAAACGGTGTCCGACGACGTTCGGGTCGAGCCCGACCTGCCGGAGCGCCTCGGCAACGCGCTCGCGCCGCTCCGAGGCAGACCCCCCGATGCGGTGAATGAGCAAGGGCTCGGCGACGATGTCGACGATGCGGTCGCGCGAGTCCAGGGCCTCATACGGATCCTGGTAGATCAGCTGGATGTCACGACGCAGCAGACGCCATTCGCGTGGCCGCGCCGCCGAGATCTCTTCGCCGCGGAACCGGAGCGAGCCGCTGAGAGGTTGCTGCAAGCCGATGATCGTCTGCAGGAGCGTCGTCTTGCCGCAACCGGACTGCCCGACGAGGGCCACGAGTTCTCCTTCGCGCACCTCCAGGTCGACGCGATCGACCGCGGACGGGCGTTCGGCGGCGCCACCGGTCTCCGACTCGCCGTCGTCGGCGACGACCGAGCCGTCGCGATCGTCTCGGTGACGGTGCCCGAGGTGAATGTCTCGGTGCCGGGCAGATCGATCGCCCCCGGCACTCGTCGCGCACGCGTGAGCGCGCGGGAGCCGTAGACGACGGTGAGGTCGCGCACCGCCAGCAGCTGCGCCCCGTCGGCCGCGGCCGCGCGGCGCGGCACGTCGGCGAGATCGGGGGTGGCTTCGAACAGCTCCCGCGTGTACGAGTGGGCGGGGTTCGCATACAGGTCTTCGACCGATCCCTGCTCGATGATCCGCCCCTCGCGCATCACCGCGGCACGAGTGCACGCCTGCGCGACGACTTCCGAGGTCGTGGGTCACGAGCAGCAAGCCGAGCTGCAGCTCCTCGGAGAGACGAACGAGCAACTGCAGGATCTGGTCCTGAACGACCATCGAGCGCCGTGGTGGGCTCATCGGCCAGGAGCACCTTCGGCTCGCAGCACAGCGCCATCGCGATGATGGCCCGCTGCTTCATACCGCCGGAAAGCTGGTGCGGAAAACGATCCTCCGTGCCCGCCGGGAGACCCACCTGCGCCAGCAGCTCCCGCGTGCGTGCGCGCGCCGCCTCGCCGGTGGCAAGCCCGTGGGCTGCCAGCGTCTCTCGGATCTGCCACCCCACCGTGTGCACCGGGTTCATCGCGCTCATCGCGCCTTGGAAGACCATGGCGATGTCGGTCCAGCGACGCAGGCGGATGCCGCGCTCACCCTGAGCGAGGATGGTCTCGCTGTCGTGGAGACCCAGCGCGACCGAGCCCGACACGGTCGCCGTGGAAGGCAGCAATCCCATCGCGGCAAGGATCGTGGTCGTCTTGCCGCAGCCGGACTCTCCGACCAGACCAACGCGCTCACCGGGCGCGACCTCGAGATCGATGCCTTGAAGGGCATGGAACGGGGTTCCCCGCGGGTCGTCGCGCGGATCGAACCAGACATTGAGGTCTCGGATGCTGAGCGCCTGAGGGCGCACGTCTGCCGCAACGGCGTTCACTTCTGCACCTTTCGTGGGCCGGAAGGACGGGATTCGCGGCCCGGCTCGCTCACGGGCTCCGGACGAAACCGCCACGATCGCATCGCGAGATGCGACGAGCGCAGCCGCGGGTTCAGGGCATCTTCGAGCGCATTGCCCATGAGGTAGCACCCGGTGATCAGCACGGCGACCGCCATGCCTGCGGGGACGATCGCCCACCAGGCTCCCGTGCTGATCGCGTTGCGCTGGAAGGCGTGCTGCATGATCGTTCCCCACGTGATGGCAGTCGGATCGGACAGACCCAGAAAGGCCAGCGCCGTCTCGTTGAAGATCGCGACCGTGATCGCGATGACCGACGTCGCGACCAGGAGCGGACCGAGCTGCGGCAGGATGTGGCGGAACACCACGTGCGCGGGGCCCGCGCCCATCGACTCCGCGCGACGGACGTAGGCCCGCTGCCGCAGGGCCGTGACCTGCGCACGGATGATGCGCGCGGTGCTCGTCCACATCAGGAGGCCGATCACGAGGATCACGTGTACGAGGCTCGATCCCCAGACGGCTGCGATGACGATCATCAGCACGATCTGGGGGATGACGATGAAGTAGTCGGTGACCCGCATCAGGAGCGTGTCGATCCATCCGCCGGCGAACCCCGCGACGATGCCTACAAGCGCGCCGATCACGACCGCGATCGCGGCCGCAGCGAAGCCGGCGACCATCGAGATGCGGCCACCGATGAGCACCAGGCTGAGGACGTCGATTCCGCCGTCGTCACACCCCAGCGGGTGGGCGGGAGACGGGGGTGCGTACACGCTGCAGCTCGGCTCGCGGGTGCTATACGGGCGCGAGAGCGTCGGCGAAGACGGCGAGGAGCACGAAGAGCGCCACGATGACGCATCCCACCGTCGCCGGGCCGGTGCGCAGTGCCCGGCCCATACGACGCCATCCGGATTCGCGCGCGGGCGCGGACACCCATGCCGCGTTCACCGAGACACCCGCGGGTCGAGGCGGAAGTACAGGAGGTCCGCGGCGTAGTTGACGAAGACGACCGTGATCGTGATCACGAGGAATCCTCCTTGCAGCATGGGGAAGTCCCGTTGCAGGACAGCGTCGTACATGGCGCGGCCGATGCCGGGCCAGGAGAAGATGACCTCGACGAGGATCGAGCCTGTCACGATCGTTCCCAGCGACAGCGCGATCTGCGTGACCGTCGGGAGCGATGCGTTGCGGAAGGCGTGGGAGCGAATGATGCGCCCCCGCGGCAGGCCCTTGGCGCGGGCGGTGAAGATGTAGTCCTCCCCGAGCGTCTCGAGCATCGCGGATCGGACGATCAGGACGGTCTCGGCGGTCAGCGTGAGGGTAAGGGTGGCCACCGGCAGGATCATGTGCCGCACGGTGTCGAGGAATTGCTCCCCCGGCGACATCATCACCGCAAAGGGGTCGCTCATCCCAGCGGACGGCAGCACTCCCGCGAAGAGGATCAGCAGGACGATGCCGAGGAACTGCGTGGAGAAACGCGTAGAACACGACCGAGCTGTTGGTGAGCACGTGGTCGCCGACCGTGCCGCGGCGCACGGCCGAGTACACCCCGATGAGCGTGCCGAGCCCGATCGAGAGCAGCACCCCCGGTGGTCACCATGGGAATGGTGTTGCCGAAAGCCTGCAGGAGGTTCTCGACGACGGGTTGGCGGTTGGCGAACGAGACGCCCATGTTTGCCCTGGAAACAGCTGCTGGAGGTAGCGCAGGTACTGCTCCCACACGGGCAGATCGAGTCCGAACTGCTTCTCGAGAGCCTGAACCATCTCGGGCGAGGCATTGGGCACCCGAGACAGCCGCGTCGCGGCATCCCCGGGCAGCACGCGGAACAGCACGAAGTTGAGCGTCAGCGCGAGGAAGATCGTCACCACGGCGAACAGCGTGCGCCTCCAGATGTAACCCTTCATCCGTCTCCTCTCCCCGGGTCCGCACGGTGATCGCTTGACCCCGGCGTCGGAAGTCATCATACTAAGCGCACTAAGAATGACTAGTCGTGCCGACTTGCGCAAGACCCCAATGTGCCCCGACACCGCCGGAGGGTTTTATGAAGAGGACCACCACGCTCGTTGCCGCTGTCGCCGTCGCCGTCCTCTCGGCAACGACGCTCACAGCCTGTGCGAGCTCGTCGAACTCGAACGTGCTGCGCATCGGCGCCACGGCCACGATCGACTCACTCAACCCGTTCGTCTCCAGCTCGGACTACAGCAGCGTCGTCTACCAATATGTCTACCCGCACCTGACGCAGTACGACCACCACCGACATGACGCTCCAGCCGTCCTTCGCGACCGCCTGGACGTCGTCGCAGGACGGACTCACCTGGACGTTCACCACCGCGTCGGATGATGCGAAGTGGTCCGATGGTGAGAGCCTGACCGCCGAGGATGCCGCCTTCACCATCTCGATGGTTCAGGAGTTCGAGGACTCCGCCACCGGCCAGCTCGCCGGATTCCTCACCCATCTCGCCTCGGCGACGGCGCCCTCCGCCGACACGCTCGTCCTCACCTACGATGCACCGGTCTCCAACGTGCTCGCCCAGATGCAGCAGTTCCCGATCCTCCCCGAGCACATCTGGAAGCCCCTGGCCACCGGTGACGGGTCCGAGATCACGTCGTTCGAGAACGGGGCACCGATGGTGTCGGGCGGTCCTTTCCCGCCTCACCAAGTACGCAAAGGATCAGCTCGCCCTCTTCGACCGCAACCCGAACTGGTGGGGATCGACGAAACCACAGATCGACGGCTTCGGGTTCCAGTTCTTCGCCAACGACGACGCCATGGTCACCGCACTCAAGACCGGGCAGGTAGACATGATCGGGGCCACGACGCCCGCCACCGCGGTGCAGTCACTGAAAGACGCCGGGATGACGGTGGAGACCGCGCCGAGCGTGGGGTTCTATGACCTGATCATCAACACCAGCGCCGCGAAGACCCGCAACCGTGAGCTGCTGGATCCGCGGGTGCGCGAGGCGATGGAGTACGCCACCGACCGGCAGTCGATGGTCGACACGGCGTGGCTGGGCTTTGCCACGCCCGGATCGACGATCGTGGCGCCGGCATCCGGCTGGCACGACGACTCCATCCAGGGGCTCCCCTTCGATCTCGACAAGGCCAACGCCCTGCTCGACCAGTTGGGCTATGCGAAAGGCTCAGATGGCGTCCGGGTCGCAGACGGACACCCGATGGCGTACGACCTGATCTTCCCCACGGAGGTCAACGGCGCCGGCGACCGGATGTTCCAGGTGATGCAGACCGACTATGCCAAGGCGGGGATCGCCCTCACCATGCGGAAGATGGATACCGACTCCGCCACAGCCGCGATCCGCGGAGCCGATGGCTCGTACGCCGACTACGACCTGGCCATGTGGCTGTGGGCACCCCCTGTCGACCCCAACTTCGTGCTGAGCGTGCTCACCTGCGATCAGCGAGGCAACAACTCAGACAGCGGCTACTGCAACCCCGCCTACGATGCACTGTTCGCCGAGCAAGCCGCGGCCCCCGACCGCGAGACCCGCCAGGCCGCGATCAACCAGATGCAGCGTGTCGCCTTCGACGACCGCCCGTACATCGTTCTGCTGTATCAGGACGTCATCGAGGCGCACTCTCCGCAGTGGACAGGCTTCCAGCTGTCGCCGCTGGTCGGCTCTGTGAACAACCTGTCGATGCAGACGCTCTTGTCCGTGCATCGCACATCATGAGCGACGCCGGGCACGCGACGATCGGGCTCGATGACCTCACCGGTCAGTTGCGCGACGCCGCGGCGTTGATCGTTCCGGTTCAGCGGGCGGGAGACGCTTTCGCGCTTGTCGACGGCGGTCGCGCCGGCTGTCGACTCGCTTCCCGCAGACACGCGCGCGGCCATCGCTGCACTCCTTCCGGTGATTGCGGCGCGGGCGAACGACACCACCGCCGCGGCGATCCCCGTCGCCGGAGGAGGCGGGATCTGGCGACTCGTCCTCTGTGTGGTCGACGAGACGCTTCCGCGCCCGGAGGCGCTGTTCGCTGCAGCTCTCGCGGCAGGACGCCGAGTGGAGACCGGACGGATGCTGTCGCTGCTGCCGTGGGTGACAGCATCCGCCGCCGAGCTCGAGGTCGTCGCGACCGGGCACATCGTCGGACGCTGGGGCTGGTCCCGACGCGACGACGAATCCGCGAACGGCATCGTGCTCGTGGTGCCCGACGAGGTCGACGACGGCACCCTGCGTCGCGCGGCGCGTCATCGCAGAGGAGATGAACTGGGTGCGCCCGCCTGGTGGAGACTCCGCCCAACACCCTCGGTCCCCTCGAGCTCGCCGAGCAGATCGCGCAGCGCGCGGCTGCTGCAGGGCGGGGTTCGCTGTCCGCGACGATATGGGACCGCCGCGAACTGGAACGTCGCGGGTTCGGCGCCACGATCGCCGTCGGAGCCGCAAGCGCGCGCGAGCCACTGGCGGTGTGTCTGAGCCTCGATGGCACCGGTCCACTCCTGGGAATGGCCGGGAAGGGGATCACCTTCGACAGCGGAGGCCTGAACCTCAAGCGCGATGCCGGCGAGATCGCGTGGATGAAGTCCGACATGGCAGCCGCCGCCTCGGTCGCCGGGGCGATGATCGCCGCCGCCGCGTTGGGGGCGGGGCCCCCGGCAGTGGCAGTGCTGCCGCTGGCCGAGAACGCGGTGGGCCCTTCGGCGCTGCGGCCGGGCGACGTGGTGCGGCATCCGGGCGGCCGTACCACGGAGGTGGTCGACACGGATTCGGAGGGACGCCTGGTGCTGGCCGATGCTCTGGCATGGCTTGCCGGATCGCGATCAGACACCCTCATCGACGTCGGGACACTGAGCGACTCCGGCGCCGTCGGAACGGCGTTCTGGGGATGCTGGAGCACCAGCGACCTTCTCGCGGACGCGCTCATCGCCGCGGGTTCGCGCACGGGGATCCGGGGTGGCGGCTTCCGCTGCACTCTCGCTACCGGCAGCTTCTCGTCTCCCGCGTCGCCGACAGCGCCAATGCACCGATGAGCACCCCCGACACGGGACAGCTCGCGGCGACCTATCTGCGCCCGTTCGCCGGAGACACACCGTGGGCTCACATCGACATCGGCTCGGCCGCCTATCTCGTCGAGGATGCCGGACCCTGGCCCGCCGGACCGACAGCCACACCTCTCCGCGTCCTGGTGGAGATGTTGCGCCCGCGTGAGGCATGAGCCATAATCTCTCTTAGTATACTAAGCATACTCAGTTACACTAAGGAGTCAGCATGACTGACGTGTCCTCGTTCGACGAGCGCTTCGCTCTTCGAACCCCTCGCACCCGCGCCCTGTTCGAGCGCGCCAAGCAGACGATCCCCGGCGGCGCCGGCAGCACGGCGAGGTTGCCGCGCAACGGCTGGAAGCCCTATCCCCTCTTCATCGCCGAGGGCGAAGGGTCGCGGATTCGCGACGTCGACGGCAACGAATACATCGACTATCTGCTGGGCTTGGGCCCGATGATCCTCGGCCACCGCAATCCCACGATCACCCGTGCGGTCAGTGACGCCGTGGCAGAGCTGGGCACCTGCTTCGGCCTGCCGTACGAACTGGAGATCGAGGCCGCCGAGAAAGTGGTCGCCGCCGTGCCCGGCATCGAGCAGATCCGCTTCACCAACTCCGGGTCCGAAGCCGTCGGAACGGCCGTGCGGCTGGCCCGTGCGACCACCGGTCGCCGCATCATCGTTCGCTTCGAGGGTCACTACCACGGGTGGCAGGACACCGTCTACTGGTCCAACCATGTCGCCCCGGCCCTCGCCGGCCCCGTGGAGAACCCTCGACCGGTGGCGATGGGCGGGGGAGTTCCGGCCGAGCTCGAAGACACCCTGGTGGTGCTGAACTGGAACGACCCCGAAGCCTTCGTCGCACTGATGGAGAGTCGTGGTCACGAGATCGCCGCCGTGCTCACCGAGCCGGCGGTATTCAACACCGGCTGCATCCTCCCCGAGCCCGGCTACCTCGAGCTGCTGCGCGAGCAGACGACGAAGTACGGCGCCATGCTCATCTTCGACGAGGTCATCACCGGATTCCGCTTCGCCCGCGGCGGCGCCCAGGAGTGGTTCGGGGGTCACCCGCCGACCTCGTCACCTACGCCAAAGGCATCGGTGGCGGCTTCCCCGTCGCCGCGGTCGCCGGCACGAAGGAGGCGATGCGCCTGGTCGCCGACGGCACCTACTCGCACTCGGGCACGTACAACGCCAACGTCGTCCAGTGCGCCTCGGTGTCGGCGACGATGGACCTGCTCGCCGAACCCGGTCTCTACGAGCGCCAGCGCGCGCTCGGCGACCGTCTCGCTGCCGGCCTCGAGCGCATCGCGCACGATCGCGGCGTCGAGGCGCACGTCACCGGCATCGGCACCGTCTTCCAGCTGTGGTTCGCCGATCGCGAGATCCGAAACTGGCGCGAGGCCGCGGCCTACGCTCGTGAAGACGTCTTCACCCGGTGGTATGAAGAGATGGTGCTGCGAGGGGTGCTCTTCCACCCGTTGCAGTTCGAGAACCTCTTCGTCTCACTCGTGCACACCGACGCCGACATCGACGCGACGTTGAACGCGGCGGAAGACGCCATGGGTGTCATCGCGCGCGAGTTCTGATCGCGGCGAGGCACTTCGCGACGAAGGGATGACGGTAAACGTGGAGAACGAGCTGACCATCGGCCTCGACCTCGGTACGAGCGGCATGAAGGCCGTCGCCGTGGCGGAGACCGGCGAGGTCATCGCGCACGCCCACGCCACCTACCCGACGACGCGACCCGAGCCGGGGGCGGCCGAACAAGACGCGGCCGACTGGCTGCGTGCCCGAGACGCGGTCCTGGCAGACCTCGCGCGCGCCACCGACGCGCGCCGGTGGCGGGGAATCGGGCTCTCGGCCATGCTCCCCACCCTCGTGGAGCTGGGCCCCATGGGCGACGTCGTCGGCCCTGCCATCACCTGGCAGGACGGAAGGGCCGACGACGAGGGCGCACGGCTGGTTGCGACGTTCGGTGGCGACGAGCTGTACCGCACGACCGGCCAGCGCGTCGACGGGCGATACCTGCTTCCGATGCACGCGCGCCGCCGAACGCAGGCGCAACGCGGCGCGACGATCGTCGCGGGTGCGAAGGATCTGCTGTTCGCCGGGCTCACCGGCGAGCTGCTCACCGATCCCTCGACCGCAACAGGCTACGGAGCGTACAACCTCGGCGCGCACGACTGGAGCGACGACATCCTCGCGGCAGCGGGTCTGGATCGTTCGCGAGTACCACCCGTCAGCCCTTCCGACACGTCGCGCCCGGTGAAGGACGAGCTCGCCGAGCGATGGGGATGCCCCCTTCAGACGCCCGTGTTCCTGGGCGCCGCGGACTCCGTGCTGGGCGCGCTCGGACTGGGAGTGAACGAGCCGGGAACGGTGGCGTACATCGCCGGCACCAGCACGGTGATCCTCGGATGCTCCGCCGACCCCCGCTCGGATCCTCGAGGCCGCTACCTCCTCACCCCCCTCGCGGGATCCGGGTACGGCCTGGAGATGGATCTGATGGCCACCGGCTCCGCGTTCTCGTGGCTCGCGGCCCTCCTCGGGGTGCACGACGGGCCGCCCGCGCTGCTCGACCTGACCGCGGGCGGGGATCTCCTGAGTGCCCCGGTGTTCCTCCCGTACGTGTCCCCCGGCGAGCAAGGCGCCCTCTGGGACCCGTCACTCACCGGCCTCGTCGCCGGCCTCACTCTCGACACGACGCGGAGCGACCTCGCCCGGGCTCTGACGGCGGGCATCGTGGTCGAATCTCTCCGCTGCCTCGACGTGCTCCGCGAGGCGACGGACGACGCAGACGGCGACGTCGTCGTGACCGGTTCGCAGCGCGGCATCCGTCGACTTCCTCCAGGCTCTCGCCGATGCCTCCGGGCGCGTCGTGCGCAGCGACCCCGCAGAGCACGATCACTCCGCCGTCGGCGCTGCCCTCCTCGTCTGGCGCGCGCTCGGGGCGCGCTCTCCCCCGGGCGGCGCAGCGCGGGTCTTCTTTCACTCCGCACCCCGCAGCACGCGACGCATGGCGGGAGCGGCTCGCCACGCACGATCGCCTTCTGGCCGCCTCTCAGCGCGCCCGGATCGCACGAACGGAACACGCATGATCCCCTTCTCCCGCACCGAGATCGACCTGTCCCTCTACCCCTCCGGCACCACCGTCGACGGCGACGGGCGCCTGACGGTCGCCGGGTGCGCGGTCTCCGAGATCGCCGAACAGTACGGCACCCCCGCGTACGTGCTCGACGAGGGGGCTCTTCGCGCCCGGGCACGCGAGTATCGAGCGGCATTCGAGAGCCTTCACCCGCGATCGCTGGTGCTGTTCGCGGCGAAGAGCTTTCCCTCAGCGGCAGTGATCGGAGCGATCGCCGAAGAGGGCTGTTGTGGCACCGACACGGCTGGCGAAGGCGAAACTCCGCCTGGCACTGGCGGGGCGGTCAAGATCCGCAGCTCATGGTCGCGCACGGCAATGCCAAGACCGACGCCGACGTCCGCAGTGCGATCGACGCCGGCATCCGGTACATCGTCATCGACAACGCCGATGACATCCGGCGCATCGCGCAGTTCGCCACCGCGCCGGTCCCCGTACTGCTGCGCGTCATCCCCGATCTCGACGCCCACACCCCACGCGGCGATGATGACCGGCCACACGACCTCCAAGTTCGGGGTGCCGGCCGGCGCGGGTGCCGGGCATGATCGCCGCCATCGAACGCGAGCCGATGATCGAGCTGCGCGGACTCCACGTGCACATCGGGTCGCAGCTGACCGAACTCGACCAGTTCGAGCGTGCGGTCGAAGCGATCGCAGGCTTCGGCAACTTCGACGTCTACGACCTCGGCGGCGGCCTCGGCGGGCGCTACGTCTCGCGCGACACGGCACCTTCCGTCGAGGAGTACGCCGAGAGGCTGGTCACCGCCGCGCACCGGCACCTCGGCCGCGACGTCGAACTGCTCGTGGAGCCGGGCCGCTCCCTCGTCGCCCAGAGCATGCTCACCTGTTACCGCGTGGTCACCGTCAAACGCGGTGAGCGCGTGCACGTCGCCGTCGACGGCGGCATGAGCGACACCCACGAGGTGTCGTTGTACGGGCAGGAATTCGCCCCGAGCCTCATCGACCGGGAAGGCCCGAGCGAGCTTGCCGATATCGTCGGGCGCCACTGCGAGTCCGGCGACTACCTCGCCAAACGACGTGCGCATGCCGCGGGGCCGAGGTCGGCGACCTCGTCACGGTGCCGATGACGGGAGCCTACTGTTACACGATGGCCAACAATTACAACGGGGCGCTGCGGCCGCCGGTGGTCTTCTGCCACGACGGCCAGACCCGTCTGGCCGTGCGGCGGGAGACCTTCGACGACCTTCTGCGTCGAGAGCAGTTCATCGGCGCGCAATGATGGATCATCAGGATGCTGCGGCAACCGTCGACGCCCTCGCCCGGGCCTGGGCGGTGCCGGGCGTGGCCGTGGCCCTCACCACGGCGGAGGGCATCGCGTGGCAATACGTGCACGGTTTCGCCGACCTCGCCCGCCGCAGCCCGCTGACGCCCGACCACCTCCTGCAGATCGGATCGATCAGCAAGATCGCCACGGCCATGCTCGTCCAGCAGGTGCGCCGAAGAACGACTTCTCGACCTCGACCGACCCATCGGGTGAGGTGCTCCCCTGGCTCCCGTCGGTGCTTCGCGGTCGCACCCTCACGCTTCACCGTCTGCTCACCCACACCGGGGGCCTCGTCGGCAGCGTCGACGCGCTGCCCGACGAACGCGCACAGCTGGCCACCTTCCGCGGCACCTGCGTCGATGACGGCACCTTTCGCTACTCCAACGTCGGCTACCTCCTGCTCGGCCAGGCAGTGGCGCGTGTGCGCGGAGTGCCGTTCCCCGAGGCGGTACGGCGCGGCATCCTGATTCCGGCGGGGATGCACGCCTCAGCCCCCGCCGTCTCCTACGACGACCGTCAGCGATACGCGTCCGGTCATGAGCCGGCACGTCGTGATCGTCCGTGGGCTCCCGGCGACGACTGGTCGCCGCCCCCTTCTTCGAGACCACGGCGGGCGACGGCAGCATGGCGACCCCGCTCGGCGATCTCGCGGCGTTTGCTCGCGTGCTGCTGCGGGGCGGCCTCGGCGACGACGGCCCCGTGCTGGGCGAAGCGGCGTTCGCAGAGATGGTCGGCTCACTCGCCACCGGCGGTGAGGATGTGCTGGTCGTGCCGGGCGCGGGCGAGCTGCGCTCCAGCCGGTACGGCCGTGGGATCAACGTCGAAGAGTGGAGCGACGGGCCCGCCCTCTCCCACGGCGGGGGATGGTCGGCTTCGCGTCCTTCCTCCTCGCTCGCCCGGCGGCCGGCCACACGCGATCGTCGTGCTGACCAACGCCGACGGCGACTCCCCCGTCGCCGAAGCCATCGCCCGCTGCCTCGACGTTGTACTGTCCGGGAGTGGGGGGCGCGATACCGCAACCGTCGCTCTGGGCACCCCGGAGCGGGAACGAGTCCCTCTCTGCGAGCGCCGGCCGCATCGTGCCGCCCCGTCTGCCAGCCACCGCGACGGGACGCTTCCGGTCGGCGGACGGACGGATGCTGTCGATCGTCCAGGATCCGTGTCCCGGCGACGATCCAGGCGCCGGGCAGAGTGACGGCGGTTTCTCGGTGTCGCTCGACCATGCCACAGGGCCCCTGCTCTGGACATGGAGCGGTCGCTACGTCGCTCGCCTGGACGGCCTTGACCGCTTCGCACTGACGTATCACGACGGTGGATGGTTCTCGGGAGGCACGGCGTTCACCCGAGTGACCGAAAGTGCGGGACGACGGGAAAGCGCAGGAGACGACGACGACCGACGATCCGCGCTGCGGGCACTACCGCTCGTACACACCGTGGTATCCGCACCTTCGGATCGTGCAACGC